>CATIWM010167594.1:0-11104 GCA_949671775.1 Mallotus repandus
AATTAATATGGTAAATAAAATTATAATGATAAACATATACACTTAAATTTTAAAAGAAATTAGAGCAAAATATACTTCAAAATAAAAAAAAAAACAAATCCATTCGAATAAACCATATCGAACCAAACCGAATCAAATTGAGCAGTATTGGTTCGATTTTGGTCTTGATACAAATAAACTAAAAAAAAATATACACAGAAGTTTATAGTGGCTCAGTGGCAAAATATGTCTTATCAACACTAGAGGAGCCCCGGTTCAAGTCCCATGGATAACAATTTTCACACTTCCTCATTTTTTTTAGCTTGAAAAGCATATCTAATTAAGAAAAAATAATAAAATAATTACATAAAAGATCCTGAAATACAAAAATACAAAAAAAACATGAAAATACAAATTATAATACGAAAACACATGAAAATACAAATTATACAAAGATGACTACATAAGAGAATAAATTAACATAAATCTAATAATTAAATTATCAAATTAATATGGTAAATATAATTAAAATGATAAACATACACACTTAAATTTTTTAAAAAATTAGATTAAAATATACTTCAAAATAAAAAAAAGAACAAGTCCATGCAAATAAACCATATCGAACCGAACCGAATCAAACCAAGCAGTATTGGTTCGGTTTCAATCTTGATACAAATAAACTAAAAAAACAAAATATACACAGAATTTAATAGTGGCTCAGTGGCAAATTATGTCTTATCAACATTAGAGGAGCTCCGGTTCAAGTCCCATGGACGACAATTTTCACACTTCCTCCCTCTCCCAAAAGCCAGAATAACCTCTCTCTTTTTCCAAACTATCCACCTTTTTTTTGAAACCGAGCCTAAAACCTCTCAATCTCAAAACATCCCCTCTCTCCCTTCTCTCCTCTTTGTCGGAGCCCCTCTCCCTTAAACCAATAGCCCTCTTTTATTATTACTATTTTTTAAAAAAAACTATACCCATCATTCCTCATCATCATGC
This sequence comes from Mallotus repandus, assembly GCA_949671775.1. NCBI lineage: Eukaryota > Viridiplantae > Streptophyta > Magnoliopsida > Malpighiales > Euphorbiaceae > Mallotus > Mallotus repandus. Next base: position 985 of record CATIWM010167594.1, read on the forward strand.
TCCCCATTCCTTCCCCCTCATCATGATTGTCCCCCTACTTTTTTTCCTTTCCCCTACCTTTCTTTTTTTTTTCTTTCCCCTTCCATTTTTTTCACCCGTTGAAAACTCTTCCTTCTTTCTTCTTTTTTTTTAATTATATATATATATATATTCATAGGTAGGCCAAACCCGAGCATCCACAATTTGCCCCTCTATTATGGGCCGATCAAACTGAGCGTCTATAGTTTGCCCCCTTGGTTTTTCAAAAAATCAAATTTCTGAAATCAATTTTTTGAAAAAACTACATGCACACTAAAAACAGTACTCAATAATAACAACATACCGGACCTTTGAGCTTTACTCGCGCCGTTAGCCTCAGGAATTCAAACCCAAGAGGTCGAACTTGAAACATGAACCTCGGGGATTCAAACTCGATCGATCACTCATGAAAAAAAATTTGAATCGTGAATCTCGAGTTTTCCTAGCCCAAGAAGTCACTCAGTAAAGAACGTGCACTTCGGGGATTCAAACCCAGCTAACCACTCATTGAAATGTTAATCATGAGAATTACATTCTCGAGAAATCACTCATAACAAATGGGAAACTCACACTGTTATCCTTAGGTATACAAACCCGAGTGGCAATCCCTGATAATAAATAGGAAACTCATGTCTTCATCCTCAGTGTTCAAAACTGAGAGGCAGTCCCTGACAACAAATGGGAAATTCAAGCCATCATCCTCGGTGTTTAAAACTGAGAGGCAGTCCCTAACAATAATTGGGAAACTTAGGCCGTCATCTCAGTTTCGGTCTTGATACAAATAAACAAAGAAAAAAAATATACGCATAAGTTAATGGTGGTTCAGTGGCAAAATATATCTTATCAACATTAGAGGAGCCCCAGTTCAAGACCAAATATAAGAAGAGGAAGACACCTTCCCCTAAGTTACACATGAACTTTTGACATATATTTAATCTATATATATATATATATATATATGTTCACGTCTTATATTCGATTCTCGGTCGCAAATTAAACCGAATCTAACAGTTCGGTCAGTGTTTGCTGACCCCTAGAACTGAATATTATTTAAACGAATACAATAAAAAATTTTAGATTTCATATATATATATATATATATTCACGTCTTATATTTGATTCTCGGTCGCAAATTGAACCGAATCGAACGGTTCGATCAGTGTTTGCTCACCCCTAGAACTGAATATTATTTAAACATAGAAATTAAATAAAATGAATACAATAAAAAAATTTAGATTTCAAAAAAAATATATAAAAGAAAATAATTTGCCTTCAGATTACCTTTGAAATGATGCAATTGTGAGTCTCAGTAGTGCAAAACTAAATCTCATCTTCCCTTTGATTTATTTTTTTGTTCTTCCTCAATATTTTTTTTATCCTCCCTCTCCCAAAACCCAGAATAACTTTTTTTTTTCTCAAACTATCCACCTTTTTTTTCGAAACTAAGCCTAGAACCTCTTAATCTCAAAACATCCCCTCTCTCCCTTCTCCCCTCTCTATCGGAGCCCCTCTCCCTTAAACTAATAGCCCTCTTTTATTATTAATATTTTTAAAAAAAAAAAATCATACCCATCATTCCTCATCATCATGCTCCCCATTCCTTCCCCCTCGTCATGATTGTCCCCCAACTTTTTTCCCTTTCCCCCACCTTTCTTTTTTTTCTTTCCCCTCCTTTTTTTTCACCCATTGAAAACTCTTCCTTCTTTCTTTTTTTTTAATAATATATATATATATATATATATATATATATGGGCTTGAGCTTGGGTTTTTTAATGGGCTTTTAGTCCATCAAGGGAAAAAAGATTAGGCTCTGCACCATTAAGCTCATTTTGCTTGGGTTTTCATCATTGGGCTTTGTTCATGGGCCGGCTAAACCCGAGCATCCACAGTTTACCCCCTTGTTATAGGCCGATCAAACTAGGTGTCTACACATATGTTTCTATACCAACTTGCCAAAGCATTTTTAACTCAATTATAATAGGCTATAGGAAAACAAAAATTTTATCCATTGGATTATTAGGATTAGGCAAAATAGTTGTTAACACATCAACGGAGGTGAATTGTATAGCGTTATAATAACATGTTATGATGAGTATTATTTTCCTAATTTACCAAAAGATTGAAAAGCATCAGTACACAAATCCAATTTCACGTTATGGCATTCAGAGGCTAACTCTAGATGCAAACCATTAAAATGCTTCAGAGGCTAACTTTAGATGCAAATCATTAAAATGCTTCATTCTCTTGAATCAGAGCAATGACGCATAATACCTTCTTCTTGAACATGCTCAGCATGTCATCACATATGGTGTGCAGTTGCAGTAGAAGTATATAGACATTATGATACGAATGTGGTTAACTTGTACCAAACCCATATTCAATCTTGATGTTGTTATCAAGGATCGTTCAATGAATCAAGCAATAAAACTCCAACTCTCAATAAGAGCCTTAAATAAACTGTACTTAAGAACCTTAGTTATAAAGAATTAAAGGTCCTTTAATAAAAACCTAATATTGAACTAAGCCAATTTTAAGTTTAAGTCAAATTAGGTTGGAAAGTACTAAGTCTTCATTTGATAAAATTTACTCGGTTCTTTTAAGAACCAAAGAAAGGACTCTAACCTCTTAAGAATTGATATTAATCAAAAAGACTGGTTTGTTTACGTCCCTAAGACAAGTATTTATAGTAAAAACCTAAGCAGAAACAAAGTTAGAAATAAATAAACTTCCAAAACATCAAAAAGAAAACCCTAATAAAACAAAGAACTTAGTATGCTATCGTGCACAGCTATGTACCTCAAATACACTTGACTGATTACTCTCAAGCATGATTGTGTGGAAGAGTGTGCATGGTTGTGCGACTAAAACACAAATCTGGCATGGCTGTACATAATTAGTTGCATGGTCGTGCATGAAATAAGAAGATCTAATTTGCTAAATTTATCTAGATGAAAGTTGTAATCTTTGTCTTAGCTCTTCATAACATTTTAAATCACCTCAATTTGACTTATGTAGTAAAAGTTATGGCTTAAATACTGAAGCATGCTACGAAGGTACAAAAGTTAAGAATCAAACTCAAAGTTGCTTCAAATTAGGCACAACTTTGTCTCCAAGTTGCACAACCATGAGCCCTTATTAACTTGAATTAAATGAACAAAATGAAGCTCCTTCTCATTTTGGATCTTAGTTTCATTTGTCTCACGCCATATGGACTTCATAAAGACTTGCAAAGCATCTTTAAACTTCTTAGTTCTAGTCCTTGTAGTTGGTCCATTGTACTTAAGCGAATCATCAAGTTTGGTGCTTGCTTGGTTTGCATCATTCTCTCATTTCTTAGGAAGATTCATCCTTGAATCATCACCCTCAACAAAATCAAAAGGAGATAAGTCAGAAACATTAAAAGTAACATTAACACCATAATCACCAAGAAAATATATTTTATAAGCATTATCAATAATCCTTTCTAAAACTTGAAAAGGACTATCACCGTTAGGATTCAATTTAGACTTTCGCAAACCAGGGAATCTTTCCTTCCTAAAATGAACCCAAACATAATCATCCAGTTCAAAGATCACTCTCACACGCCCTTTATTATCTTGTTGGGCAACTTTTGAATTCTTTTGTTTAATATTCATGAACTCTTTTTCATGTAATTTCCTAACAAAATCAACCTTTTTTTTACCATTAAGATAAACTCTCATATGCACTGGCAAAAGAGATAAATCTAATGTACTCAAAGGAACAAAACCATAATCAACTTAAAAAGGACAATAATGAGTAGATGAATGCACACTACAATTATAAGCAAACTCAATATGTGGAAAAAATTCTTCCCGTGATTTCAAATTCTTTTTAATTAATGTGTGTAATAATTATCCAAAGTGGGATTTATTACCTCAATTTAACCATCAGTATGGGGGTGACATGTAGTAGAAAAAAACTTAGTTCCCAATTTACCCCATAAATTCTTCCAAAAGTAATTGAGGAATTTAGCATCCCTATCACTAACAATTATTCTAGGCATATCATGTAAACACACAATTTCCTTTAAGAAAAGATTAGCAATATTTAAGGCATCATCAGTTTTATGACAAATAATAAAATGTGCCATCTTGAAAAATTGATATATAAACACAAATATTGAATCATTACCATGTTTAGACCTAGGTAAACCCAAAACAAAATATATGGAGATATCAACCCAAGGCATACTAGGTACTGGTAATGGCATATATAACCAATGAGGCTTAGACTTAGACTTAGCTTGCTTACACACAATACACTTGTCATAAATTCTTTAAACATCTATGCACATATTAGGTCAATAAAAGTAATCATGCAAATTATCTAAAGTCTTAGCAACACTAAAATGTCCCATTAATTTACCTTCATATGCTACTCTCACTAAAAGTTCACGCAGACTACTCACAGGCATACATAATCTATTATCTCTAAATAAAAAACCATTATGTCTATAGTACCCTTCAATTGTAACCTTTTCACAAGCATAATAAAATTTTCTAAAGTGATGGTCATTAACATATAAATCCTTTATATATTCAAAACCCAATAATTTAGCATTAAGAATGGAAATAAGTGTACACCTTTAAGATAATGCATCAACAACTATATTTTCCTTACATTGCTTATACCTTATGACATATGGAAAAGACTCAATAAACTCACTCCATTTAGTATGTATTTTGTTTAGCTTTTGTTATCCCTTCAAATACTTCAAAGATTCATGATCAATGTGAATCATAAAATCTTTGGGCTATAGGTAAAGTTGTCATATTTGTAAGGCTCGAACTAATGCATACATCTCTTTGTCATATGTAGGATACTTTAAGGTTGCTCCATTCAACTTCTCACTAAAGTAAGCAATTGGCTTTCCTTCTTGTATAAGTACAGCTCCAATACCCAAACCTGAGCATCATATTCAATTTCAAAAGCATTAGCAAAGTTGGGTAAAAAAAGTAAAGGGGCAGAAATCAATTTATCCTTAAGCATGTTAAAAGCTTCCTCTTGTGCATCTCCCCATTTGAATCCCACGTTTTTCTTTATCACTTCAGTCAATGAAGTGACAATAGTGTTAAAATCATGTATAAATATTCTATAAAAACTTGCCAATCCACGGAATGAACAAACTTCTCCAACTGACGTAGGTGTAGGCCATTCCATAATTGCCTTAACCTTCTCTTCGTTCAATTTAATGCCCTGCACACTCCCTACAAACCCTAGGAAAATAAGTTCACTTGTGTAAAAAGAATATTTTTTAAGGTTAGCAAACAATCTCTCTTTGCGCAAAACTTCAAAAACCAAACATAAATGCTCAAGATGTTCATCTAATTACTTACTATAAACAAGTATATCATCAAAATAGACAACCATATACTTCCCTAAAAATGCACGTAATCAATCTCATTAATGTGCTAGGTGTATTAATTAACCCAAAAGGCATAACTAACCACTCATATAATCCATGTTTTATTTTAAAAGCAGTTTTTCCTTCATTCCCCACTCTCATCCTAATTTGATGGTAACAACTTCTAAGATCAATTTTAGAGAAAATGCATGCACCATACAAATCATCAAGCATGTCATCCAAATGAGGAATAGGATGGTGATACTTTACCATTATCTTGTTAATAACTCTAGAATCAACACATATATGCCACGAGCCATTTTTCTTAAGTACCAACAAGACGGGTACGACACGGGCTCATGCTTTCCCTAATCAACCCTTTATCCATTAATTCCTCCATATGTCATTGTAACTCCTTTGTCTCCTCGGGATTACATCGATAAGGTGATTTGTTTGGAATTTAGGAACTCAAAAGGAATCTATTTGATGCTCGATCTCTTATCCGTAAGTTCATTAGTAATTAAATAGGCCTCTTTGTATAAAAGTACAATCATTGGCATTTATGAAAAATATGCTATTTTGACATCACTCACTTTTGCATAGAAACTCACTTGTTTTTCTTTCTTTTTCCCCTCAACCTCTCCTTTTGCATGTGCCTCTCTTTTCTTTTATGCATGCACTCTTAGCTCTTCTTTTTCCACTCTTTGCTCACACCCCCCCCCCCCCTCCCCCCATTTATTTTCTCACATCTCTCCTTTTGTTACACATTATTTTCTTTTTCTCTCTTATGTGCACTTTCTCTCTCATTATTAATTGGTCTTCATAAACTTCTTTGGGTGACAATGGTGAAAGTAAAATTTCTTTACCATTCATGACAAATGAATATTTATTGGTGAAACCATCATGAATGACTTTTCTATCAAATTTCCTTGGTCAGCCTAAAAGAATATGACAAGCTTGCATGGGCACAACATCACAAAGGACCTTATCAATATATTTCCCTATGAAAAATGGAATAAGTACTTCTTTAGTAACCCTACCTTCTCCACAATCATTCAACCATTCAAAATTGTATGGCCTAGGATGTTTCAAAGTTGGTAAATTAAGCTTTTCAACTAACAAAGTACTAGCTACATTTGTACAACTACCTCCATCAATGATCAAACATACCTTGCCTTTAACTCGACATCTTACATGGAAGATGTTGTCACATTGTTCATTCTCTTTTACCTTTGTTTATGTACTCAATGTGTGCCTTATAACTAAGAAATATTTGTAGTGAACCTATTTAAAATCTTCTTCAACATCACTTACATCTTCAAGTGGGGGCATTTTATTATCCTCCTCATCCTTTTCACTATCACACTCCCCATTGATAAAGATCATGGCCTTTTTGTTTAGACAATCTAGTTGCATGTGTCTTCTCCCCTTACATCTAAAACATTCAATGGAACTTGTTTTAAGTTTAAGTGCTACAACTTGCTTTGAACTCCCTCCTTCCTTGCCTCATTTTTTATATTTAGACTTGGAAGTGTTTTTATTACCACCTTGTCTTCCAAGTGAATGTTTTTGTGGTCACATGAGACTTAGAAGTTCAACCCTTTATATGTTGTTCCACTTTAAGTGCCATTTGGTGCATATCTTCTAACTCTATATATGGATGCAAATCCACAATATCATCAATCTCCATATTCAACCCATTCAAGAAACAAGCCATGGTTTGTTCATGGTCTTCATCAATCTTAGCTCGTATCATGATCATCTCCATCTCTTTAACACTTCTTATACCTTGTGTAAGGCCTTGAAGCCGATTACACAAATCTCTATAGTAATGATTAGGCATAAATCGCTTCCGCATGATAGCTTTCATTTTTACCCATGTAGAGATGAGTTCTTATCTACAATACCTTCTTGTCACTACTAACTTATCCCACCACACTGAGGCATAGTCTACAAACTCAGTAACAACAAGCGTGAGTTTCTTTTCTTTAGAGTAATAGTGACAATCAAAGACAAATTCCACCTTCTTTTTCCATGTTAGATATGCTTCAGGATCAGTTTTACTATGAAAGATAGGTATTTTCATATTTATATTTCCAAGATTGTTATCTTGTCTCCTATATGTTTGAACACTCTCATCAATAGATTCATTATCTTCATCAACTCATCTTCCTCTTCGAAATTCCCTAGGTGCATTTTGATTAGTATGGTTTGCGGCACCTATGGTTTGACTTTGCTCAATCCTTCCCAATCGCTCTTAAACTTCTTGATGGCTAGTCAACAATTGCGCCATATGGTCTTACATTACCCTCATAAAGAGCTTTATTCAGGATCCTCATCCACTTCTCTTGAATTTGTCATAATAAACAAAGAAAAACTTATAAGTAACACTACTTCACATGTTTACACTTAAAGGATGCCACTCGACACTCATGTTTCACTTAATTAGGCTTTTACCCTCTAATGAGCTCACCATTAGCCTTTTACCTCTCAAAATCCTCCTTTACAGTTCTTATAGAACTCAAGTTACTAATTATTAAATTAAGCTTAATACAACCTAAATAAAGTTAAATTAAACTCAAATTGACTATAGAAAACAAGTAAAAGCATAAAAAACAAAAACAATAATCGAACAAAATAAGAATAAGAAAAGTTTAGAATAAGTGTTTAAACTACCCAAAACGCAACTTAAGAATAATTTCATAATTAATATAGGCAAAGCACTTAAATTTGGCTAATCCAAAACACTGATTTGAAGAGAATTTAACTTGATTTGAATTTTTTCAAATCAATTTTTTTTTGAATTTGAACTTTTTTTTTAATTCATAACTTTTTTTTGATAATTAATGCTAAAACGAATGCAAATTACAATCAAATATAAATGAGAATAAGGGTAGGTACAAAATCAACACATAAGGAATGAATGAAACAAGACTCAAAGAATTAAGATTTATTTTTTATTTTTTTAATTGAATACAAATAACTAAAGATACATGCTTGATTATTGAGCCAAAGCTCTGATACCAAATGATATGAACGTGGTTAACTTGTATCAAAATCGTATTTAATCTTGATAACTATGCTAAGGATCGTTCAATGAATTAAGCAAGAAAACTCTAAATCCAAACAAAACCCTTAAATAACCTGTACTTAAGAACCTTTATTACAAATAATTAAAGGTCGTTCAATGAAAACCTAATATTGAACTAAGCCAATTTTAAGTTTAAATCAAGCTAGGTTTGAAAGTACTACGCCTTCACTTGATAAATTCATTCAGTTCTTTTAAGAACCAAAGAAAGGACTCTGACCTCTCAAGAATTGATATTAATCAAAAAGAATTCAATAGTTGGTTTGTTTATAGCCTTAAGATGGCTATTTATAGTGTAAACCTAATTAAGAACAAAGTTGGAAACAAATAAACTTCCAAAACATCAAAAAGGAAACCCTAATAAAATAAGGGACTTAGTTTGCCGTCTCACACAGTTGTGTGCTAAAAGATGAATGGTTGTATACCCTAATTACACTTGACTAATTGCTCTTAGGCATAGCTGTGTGGAAAAGTGCGCACAATTATGCAGCCAAAACACAAATTAGGCATGGTTGTGCATAATTAGTTTCATAGTTGTGCATGAAAGAAGGCAATTGAATTTTCCAAAATGGTCTTCATTAAAATTATAGCTCTTTTTCTTAGCTTTCAATAGCATTTTGAATCTCCTTAATCTGAATTCTGTTGGCCAAAATACTAAAGCATGCTACCAAGGTACAAAAGTTAAGAATCAAACTCAAAGTTACTTCAAATCAAGCACATTCGTGTCTCCAAGTTGCACAGTCATGCGCCCTTCTTGAACTTAAATTAAATGAAAAAAATGAAGCTCCTTCTCATCTTAGATCTTAGTTTCATTTGTCTCACGCTTTATGGACTTCATAAAAACTTGCAAATCATCTTTAAACTTCTCAGTTCCAGCCCTTATAGTTGGTCCATTGTACTTAAGCGAATCATCAAGCTTGGTGCTTGCTTAGTTTGCATCACTATGTAACCTTATTATAAGTGGGAAGTATTACATTATCTTCTAAGGTATACTTCTCTTCCCATCACCACTATACGATCTTTTATACTGAAGCTCTCCACAATGAATATAGTATAACAAGGTTTTTGTCTCCTTAGTAAATCATACAGTTGTTCATGTAGTAGTTTATTTTTCTAACATGCAGTCCTAACCCTTGAACTAACTTATCCGTACTATAAAAGTTGTTAGTCATCAAATTATCTTGTAAAAGCAACTCATAGATAAAAGTGCACAACTCATCGTAACAACGTTCTAAAAAATTATGTTCATCTTTAAGATTCAACAACTGAGCCATTGTTGATAACTATGAATGCCCCATAAGGTTTCCAGGCCATAAAAATTCAATAAATTACTTTTTGAACTACATGTAACATGTCATACAAATTCTTTGCAGAGGCATTCAGCTTTTTCTCATATGGTACTATGGTAAAAAAGGGTTTGACAATGTCATGAACCATCTGCTCAAACATATTACCCCAATACAACTGCTTTAATTTTGTGTCATCTCATTAACATATTCTATATTGGAATATGAATATGGTACATACACTTATCTATGGTGATACTAAGTGTCATAATTTTCAACAAAACCATAACGACCAAGATGTACCTTTATAGTGTCTTCATCAAGAAAAGTATATACATACATACATAAATACATACATATATA
>CATIWM010167609.1:0-48897 GCA_949671775.1 Mallotus repandus
AATCATTTACTTATAAAAATATTAACTAATGTTATAAATATTTTCATATTTTCTAATTGATAGATAAATTTAATAAATAAAAGCATTTGTATCTTAATTATGTGCATGAACTATTGTAGCTTTAAGGTCACATGAATTATAAAATATTTGGTTAATATAATTTTTTAGTTATTAAATCTTTATATTTTAATTAATGATGATCTAAAATTTAAATTTACTATGTGTTCAAAAGTTGTATTGGTTACATATTTAATTAGAATTTTCAATTAGTGAAGTCACAAATTTATTAATTTTCTATACAAATACCAATAACTAGCTAAAATATTTTTGAATCAAAAATATAATTTTTTTGTCATTTATATATTCAAATTAAATTTGTATTTATATATTTTTAAAAATCAAAATTGTAATATTTGTATTATACATATATTTAGGATTTGATTGACTAAAAATAAAAATTGTAAGGATTTAAATAGTATAATTTAAAAATATAGGGATTCAATTATATATTTTGTAAGGACTAAATTGGATATAGTATTAATTATAGGAACTAAAATTTTGATGGAGGGATTCAATGTATAAAAAAAATAAAAGTACAAGGACTCAATGAAAAAAAAAAGTAAAGGGGTCAAATAGAGTGAAATTGAAAGATAGGGACTCAATAAAAAAACTCGAAAAGTTAAGGGACAAAAAATAGGGTTTTTCCTAATTTATTTGTTTATTTATTTTGTTGTATTGAACAAAATAAATTATTTGCATTCAGTAAATATTTATTGGCATTTCAAGTCAGTAGAATTTTTTTTTTTTTTACTTTTTTTAATGTTTTATAAATAGAATTGAGAGAGATCCATTGTCTTGAATTTTTTTTTTGAAAACGTTTTGTTCATTCTTCTCTGTAAAAAATGTTGTATATTGAGTTTTTTTAGAGATGATAAATAGAAAAAAAAAGTCAATTTAGTATATTGAGTGTTTTTAGAGATGATGAAGAAAAAAGAAAAAAATTTCAGGTATGTATTTTTTTAAAAACACTATAAATATAATGATTACGTAATTATGTATATAATATTATAGTCTATATAATAGTTAATGTATTATATTATATTTTATATATAATTTATATTACTACAAAAATTGAGATAGGAGATTATATCATTAATGTATTTCAATAAATTTTATTTATTTTTTAATATAACTAAAAAATATATAGATTAATTGTAAGTATTTATTAGTATATAATGTTAATATTTAATTTTTCTATATATTTTTTACTTTGTTTGAAAATTTTTATAATTAATGTTCATAATCTATAAATTCATAAATTTTATATATGTGTACACAAATTGTTATGTTAATATTTTGAAATTACATGTATATTTAAATACTACATCGTTTTACATAGATAATAATCATAGTGTTATGCCATTACTTGAAAAAAGTAAAGGTAGTAGAGGACTACAACCAAGTTATTGTTCTCTTGTCTCGGTGAAGACACAAATTGTTGCTGTCGTTTTCATTGAGGCCTATTTTATATTTATTTTTTCATGATATCATCCATATATCTTCTCTCTTCTCTGTTTGAACGTTATTGCATTAAAAGTGCTATATTCTTATCTAATAAAAAAAATCTTTCTACTTCACAAAAAATACCATCAATGACTGCTGTTGGTATTTCACACCTAAAAAATGTTTCTGGAGGATACCCAGAAGGATCTTTCTTCATGCACACAGTCATGCAACAAATATAAACAATAGTGAGTCCTATAAATTTCATGTTCAATCTTCATTTATATTTATATTTGCAATAATAAAAATTTTCTTAAATTTACAGACTATCCTATAGTGAACTCTAAGGGGATTGGAACATAGAATTGCGAGTCAGGTTATTATACGAATAACCATAGAATTGTGAGTCAGGTTACTATACGAATAACTAGAGATGCGACATACCACCTATGGCTTGTTAAGGTGGTAAAGGACTTAGAGCAGGAAAAGGACAAATTTTCACTAAATGAGGGTTTGTATGATATTGTCAACCACTACCATATTCGCCAAATATGGACTCTCATTTTCTAGATAAGGACACCATAAATTATTGATCTTTTTGTGCGTACACTAAATATGAATGAGATTCTGTTTGGTCCTCCATCGCATGGGAAGACCGAATCTCCAGTCCTAGTCCCCACTTGGATGCTTTCAGACGATGATGATGACCTACCACTATCAGAATATGAGGATGAACTCATTGATGAGGAAGAAAAGAATGAAGTCCATCGTGCAGTGCAAGAACCTGAGGAGATGGTGTTGCTAAGTAATGAATATGATGCAGTCGATAAAGTCGATGTGCCATCACCTTCAAATTGAATGTGAAAGTAATTTTAAGTTTTAAGTTTATTTAAATATTTGGAAAATTTAATTTTCTTTTAAAATATAAATTTTATATATGTACTTTTTATTTTATAATGCATTTTATAATGTTTAAATTTTATTTTATAATTATTAACTTTTATTATCATTTCATTTGCAAACAAATAGGCTATATGTCAGTGAAGCACTCTTAGTAAATATAATGATTACGTAATTATGTATATAATATTATAGTCTATATAGTAGTTAATGTATTATATTTTGTTTTATATATAATTTATATTACTACAAAAATTGAGATAGAAGAATATATTATTAATGTATTTCAATAATTTTTTTGATTTTTTAAAATAACTAAAAAATATATAGATTAATTGTAATTATTTATTAGTATATAATATTAATATTTAATTTTTTCATATATTTTTTACTTTATTTGAAAAATTTTATAATTAATATTCATAATCTGTAAATTCGTAAAATTTTTAAATAAATAGTTTAGTAAAACGAAAAAAATAAAAATTTAATTTTAAAATATGAAATCATAATATTATATTATATATGTATATATATATTAAAGCTTAAGCAAATAGAAGAATTAATCATGTTTTGACACCTGGCACTCTCTGCTTTCAGCATTCATGCGCGTTATGCTAACAGACACGTATATATATAGCCTCTCACGCTTCTCTCTTTTTTCTTTTTTTTATTTGTTTTGTCCTCCCTTCAGTTGCCAGAGCTTCAATTGGAGACAAATTGAGGGAGACGGCAAAGTGAAAAGGGTCGAATTCTGATAGATGATTCAACCGCCATTGCCATAGCCGCAGCTACTTCCGCCTCGACTTCATCCGCGGCAAAAACAGTAAACTCTGATAATGACGTTGCCTCCTCTGTCACGCTACTTCTTTCCTCTCTCAGTCCTTTCCGACAAGTATGCCCTTGATTATTTAGGGTTTTAATAATTGTAAATTCAATTGATGCAAACAAAAAAGGGGAAATTTTAATTTGGATTGTTTAATTCGTGGATTATTGGTCGTTATTGAATCGAAATCTGTTTTAAACCTTACACTCCCGCATTGTTACAATTTTCTTTTGCTAATTTGTTGCTATTAATTAGTTCTTTTTTCTTTTTTTGGGAAGTTCAAGCCTATTTCACGGGCTTCCTTCCCCATATTATCTAATGTTGGGTCATCTCAAGCTTCACATCGTCGGAGGGGATCATGATTTATAGTCAGAGCTGATGCTGTGAGTGTAAAACACATCATTTTGGTTTCTTGATTACTATAAAGGCAGTATTTACTACTTGACTTAGTTTCTTTTCTTCTTACATGCTTGATTCTATAGTTGAGATCCTTTCTTGCTCTTATTTTCCTAAATGCAGGATTACAAAAAATGCAAGTAAATCTGAAATCAAAAGTGGTAGGTATGTCCACCTACTATTCTTTGTTTGTGACAGTGTAAACTCATCCTGTCTGACATTTTTGTGCGGAAAGCCTAAAATTATACAAATAGTCAATGTGCAAATAATTGATTTTTAATTAAAGTTACAATCTTTTTGGAGAATTTTTAGTGATAAGCTTTGAATTTGATTGGGTTGGGTTGTGTTGGGTTTTGTTTGTGAATGATCCCAGCTGATCAAGTTCCATGATTTCAAAATTTGGTCAATTTTCTTTCTTTCTTACAAAATTTGAAGTTTTATTTGTCAAGCATGAATCGCACCATTTATCTTTTCGCTGTCTATATAGCCCTGTGAAAGGATTGCACGAAATGCTCAATTCTCTCTGTTTTGGTTTGACATTTATTCAGAGTCTTATTTTATCCTTAGTCTAAGGCTAAACAGTTTTAGTTGATTTTCTGCACCATCAAATTGGCGGCCCTTTATTTCTTGATGTCTTCCCTCATCCTACAAGTGTGTGCATGTTCAACTTTGTGCGGTTAATGGCTGTTCAAGCTAATTAGTTTTTTAATTTTTTTCTTTTGATTGCTCAGTCAGTGTTAGTGAAGTTAAAGCACTGTTTGAACTATTCAAGAGCATTAGCAGTTCTGTTGTTGATGATGGATGAATAAACAAGGTATCATGCAATAATTAAGATTCTTTCCTTATACCTCTTTTCCTTTATATAGGACTTTTTTCCTTGCATTCGAATTCGCAATAGTGGATAAGGAAACCTAATATGGTAGTCAAATGATCAAATACCTGTAAACAAGATGTCATGCAACAATATTTGTGCTTGAATGATAGAATAGAATGTATGGCAGATGTCCAAATGCTACAATGAATTTAGTAGTTCATTTGAAAATTCTGATTTTAAAGTTTTTTTTTTGGCTCATGCAGGAGGAATTCCAGCTAGCTCTTTTCAAGAACAGAAAGAGAGACAATCTCTTTGCTAATAGAGTATTATTCATACACTCTTTATTTTGTTTATAATGAAAAAGATGAGTTGTAGGGATGGGAAAAGGAATAAATTCATTGTATCCTGTTGTATGCTCATTGTTTACTCAATTTTAATTTTGAGTTGGGCTGAACTTGCTTTTTTTATATTTTCTAACTTAATTAATTAATTAATTAATTTCATATTTTATAATGAGAGATTTTAAGATTTTATTTTCTCCCGTGCTTTGCACGGGTTGATGCCTAGTTTATATCTAAAGATACATTAATATGTGAATTATTATCAATGAGTTCATGTGTCATTTTCCATTCACATTGATAACTGAGAAATATTAAGTGTCATTTATTATTGAATGTATTTGTTAAGTGTCATTCCAACTCGATAGTGATAAAAAAAATAAAAGCATGAACTGTTTTTTACTCATTATTTTATCAGACGCATGAAGTACGGCTGTCATTTTACATGTACCTTGATAATTGAAAAATATGAGGTGTCATTCTTTGCTGAACAAATTTATTAAATGCCATGTCATTTTGATGTTAACAAGAAAGAAACACTGTGAATTTTCAATTGTTAAAAGAAGATAAACGTTCGCTTACATATGATGATTGATATATATCAAACTTCAAATTATATATAAAGGTGTTACCAGTTAGAGTAGGATGTATATTTGAGATAAAAAAAAAAGTGTTGTTTTTCTATTTCTTTTACTACTTTTAATTTGAGAGTTTTAATGATATACATAGTGTTTATATTTAAAGTATTTGTAGAAGATTTTAAGGTACGTGCTTTTATTTAGTTAAATTTTTATTTTCTTTTAACATTATTATTATATAAAATTTTAATGATATTTTATTTTGTAATAGATGAAAGTAATAATATATAGGGTGGTTACATTTCAAGTTTTTAGAGAATATTTAAGGTACGTGGTTTTATTTATTTAAATTGTTATTCTCTTTTAATGTTGTCATTATATAAATTTTTAATGATAATAAGTGAAATAATTAATTAAATTTATGTGATATTTATGATATTATACTATTGCATAATTAAAAATATTTTTGTATGTAGTAAAGATATGGCATCCATAATGTTGTCTTACAAATCGATATTGTCAGATATAGTTCAAAACTTGGGACTACCAGCACATGTGTATGATGATGAAATAGATGGTGAATATATTATTTCACGGATTAAACAGATTTGACAAATATACCAGAGTTAAATCATATTACATATATGGTATCTTCAATTACAAATGGTGTAGCAAAATCGGATGAATCGTTAGCATGACGAACTATCTGGATGCTACAATATATGTTAAATCTTAAGATTATAGATATTATTTATTATGATTTAATTCAGAATCAAGTTCTTTATATTGAATTAGATGAAAAAGCTAAAAAGTTAGAATATGATTTATATGAAACTTATTTAGAATATGAAAATTTGAAAAAGTATACAAAAATGTTATATGATGTGTGCAGAAAAAAGTTGTAGCACCTTTGTGAAATATTATATGAAAGTAGGTAGAATATTTAAAGTAACAGTTAGTAGTTTATAAAAATGTGTGTAAATTAGTATGTATATTAATCATGTTTATGTTTCTATGTAAATAAGTTAACAAATAAAATAAGACAGTGTAATTATTGTAAACAAAGTATGTTTTAGTAATGAAAACTCAATTATTTTGCTTGTTGTTTTATAATTAAATTGTTAGTTCATTTTATTAATATCTCAATGAATATATTGTCAATAGGTACATAAAAAAATTCTTTGAGTTTTGAGTGGATCCTGTTACAAAGGTATTTATATATTAATACAATTTACATGTTAAAAATGTACTATTTAAAATTATTTATGAATATATTAAATGATTTTTAAAAAAATATAGACGCATTAATTTTTGATACTTACAAATATTATATATTCATTGTAGATGTCAGTTATTCAACTTGATTTACAAGGGCTTTTGGAGTTTATGTTAGATGATTTATTATTGTGTAAACCTATATATGAAGTTCTTCCATATGAGAATAATTTATTTATTGCACACATAACTTTACATACTGTAAATCCAGAAACTTATCTATTTGAAGAGGTGGTGGTTAGTGGAAACAAGTGAGATTGGTGGAAGAAGCAAAATACAGTGTTGCTTTACGTGCAATAGAAAAATTGCAAAAAATATATAGTGTTGAAATTATTGATGTCAACTTCTATGTACTACAGTAGTGTAAAAATGAAAAAATAGCATTAGAACATGAAATAGAGGACTTCACATAGGAAATGGAAGTAATGGAAATAATGAGAATATGTCTGGAGAAGAGGACAGACGAAATTACAATTGAATTTCGTGATTTGAAAATAAAATATGGAGAGCTCCCAAAAATAAAAAAAAATAAAAAATAAAGAACATCAATATATTTACTTGGTGAATATAATAATGTATGTATTAGCATCTTTATTATGCTTTCCTGTAGTTATTTGTAATGTTGAATTAGAATAAATTGTAGTTGTAATATGTTGTTTATTATTGTAAATCTTTTGAGTTTGTAATATATATGGGTGTAATGTTTAATGTTTTAATAAATATTTATGTTTGTTTAAATGTAGACTAAATGATATATTTAAATATATATTTTTGTTATTTTAAATTAATATATAATTTTTTATTTTCTTACATTATATGGGTTTAATTAGAGATTTTATATACTTTTATTAAAAAAAATAGTGATGTTAAATTTGGTTAGTAAATTTTCGTTAAGTATGTAGTTACAGCCTGCTATCTGAATTGAGGATGAGTTTTTGGGGTTAGCTCTTTAGAAATTTTTAGAAGTGTTATATATAATTTATTTTATTTATAAAATATTATGCATTATTTCTTAAGGATAGATTGATTATTGTTTATAATAATAAAAAATAAGTTTTAATACATGAGAAATTTATTTTTAATACGTACGTTATAAAGATGACATTAAAAAAATCTAAGATACAAAATTACATTTATTCATTATACATATATTATATAGGATATTATTATTATATAATCTAAAACACAAAATACCAATGCTGTGAAATTGAATTCAGGAACTATTGTAGATATTTTCAAAGCAATATATATATATATATATATATATCTCATAATTATAATTTCCACCATGTTATCTTTGGTCTTCTTCAACAATACGATACATTTTATATTATTGAAAAAAAATTATGAGAGCTTTAAAATTTTATTCAACTTAAAATTAAAATACTGCAACATTGCGTTGTTATCATGCTAATAATAATAATAATAAATATTTTTTTCCATTATTCATACACAAGCTAGCGGTTATCATATTATTCATATTATATTGTAATACAAAATTATGTTTGATGTATATTGTCTAATTTAAGGAGTTATAATTTAATATCCACCCAAATAAATACAGTCTTGTCAAAATCTAGAACAAATCAATTTATTTTTTTGCTTGTGAACAAATCAATAAATACAGTCTTGTTATAATTTATTTTTTTGCTTGTGAATTTATTTTTATAGTATTTGAATTTAACCACTTGGTTTCTGGTTCAATATCCTACCTTTTTGGTCTCCCATTTTAAGTATAAAAGTTTAGATTTAGGCATTTACGCTAATTGTTAAAAAAATTAATTTATTTTTTTGAAGAATGATGTAGGTGATATAATGATTTTTTTTTTAACAAAAAGATCAGGTGGTTAAATTCAAATACTATAAAAATAAATAGACTGAGTGATTAAATCATAACGCCATAAAGAAAAAAGAAAGAAAGTATGAATTTGATTCATGCTCTTTTCAAGAGAATATTCATACTTTTTATCAATTAAACTACTTATTGGATGGTAATATACGCTGAATGTTATCTATACGTTGTATACAATATATTAATTGTGCTCGTGCACTTTAACCAATGCAATTGTTATATTTAAATTATAGGCTCTATATTGAAACAATAATTTAACATTTGTGTTGTGTATTTTTTTTTTCTCTATTTGGATTAGGGGTGTACATGAATAGGAGGAATTTAGAAATTATTTTTTTAAAAAAAAAATTATGCTGAATTTCAGGTTTTAAAAAATAAAATTTTCAGTAATGTATTAAATTAAAAAATATTTAAATTTAATGTATCAACTATGGTTAATATTTAAATATTACCATATATTATTTAACATTTATAAATAAAATATATAAATTAATAAAAATAATTATTAAAATATTTGAATAAAAAAATATTTACTAAAAATAAATAATTTTTATAACAATTTTAAAAAATTATAATAATATTTTATTAAATAAATATATAATATTTAAAAATACTTTTTATAATAAGTAATTATTAATTTTAATATGAAAATAATTATAATATTAATTTACATATCTATAAAATGATTATAAAAATATTTTAAATAATAAATAATATTAATTTCCATTCCCATTTAATAGTGGTTTTGGAGTATCAACCAACCGCCACATACATATTTTACCTTTAAAATGTAAAAGCATTTTCAACAGTGCTCTTTATTTTAAAAAGCATTTTTTTGCTCAATAAAGAGCATTTTAAATATAAAGAGTGAAGAAATTTGCTCAACTCTAATAGACTGTTGATATTTTAATCTTCATTTTGTTTTATCCAATAAATATTAATGATTAATTTTTGTGCTTTATTTTTTACAAGATTTTTCTATATTTATTTAATTTTCTTCCTCTATTTAATGTTTAATGTGATGAAAGAGAAAATTTTTCTTAATAAATATCAATTAATATATTGCATAGGGAATTGAAATATTTTAGAGTAGAGAGTGAAGTTTGACTCTACTCTCTTCTCTAAAATAAAAATATAGAGAGTGTATTGAAAACTATTTTTTTGGACTCACTCTTCAAAATAAAGAATTTTACTCAAATAAAGAGTTTATTGGAGATGCTCCAACCATATGAATCTTAAAAACCCAACTATATATCCAGACTTCAATTCTTTCCTATTGTTTCAATTAAAAAAAAATTTAAAAATATAATATATTTATTGCCTTCAATATTTATTATTTTTTTTTATCAATTTAACATCTTAATTTATAATTTTATAATTTTAACATTTGAATTTGTTTAAAATGTAATTTTAAAATCTCTATCAGAGCACGTGGTGTGAAAAAATAAATCAGTATGTGTCACATTTTAAGAATTTAACTGATAAAAAATTACAATTAGAGATATCAAATTAACAAAAAGTGATATTTATAGGGGTGACAAATATATTATGTTATCATATTAGTATATTTTTAATTAATTTATGTCTTGAAATGATAAAAGTATAAGTTAAAATATCAAACTGATAAATTAAGTTAAGTATAAAAGATAGCAAATGTATGATGCCATTAAAAAGCCAATTTCAGTCAATTTTTCACTGCATTAAATATTTACATCAGATATAAAATTTTATGTACTATAGTCCAATCAATATTCCTTATCACAAACTCACATGTCAATGCCAATTTATTGTCCTGTTTGCGTTTGTTTATCCCCCCACAACGGCTATATTCCACTTCATGCGATTATTCAAATCATTAGTTTCCTTCAACGGTCCATTTCTCACTATCCTCCAAAAATAAATAATCTCACATACCATATATAACAATAGTATAACATTATTATCTTTATGTATACATTTCCTTTTCACCCCCACACCTCTCCCAGACCCATCTCCATTTCTGTCTCTCTTTTTTCTTTTAGCTCTCAAAATTAATTAAATGGACGCTGCTTCTGCTGCTACTAATGCTAACACTAGTACTAGTACTGCCACTGCTGCTAACGATGGTGCTGCTGCTCCTACTGCAACAGTTCAACATGTAACCAAGAAATCTTCTGATGAGCTGCTGAGGAAATTTGCAGAAATGGTTGATGACGATGACGATGATATACATAGTGCTGAGGTTATTAAGAAGGTGTCGAAAAGGCGAAAAAGAAGCAGCATTGTTGCTAAGAAAAAAAGGGTAGATGGAGCTTCAGGAGATCAGTTTTCTTCATGGGAAAGTCCAGCACACAGTAATAGTAGTGCTGCTTTAGTGGAGAGAAGGTCACTTCTTCCTGTCGTTTCAAGGAAGTCTATGATGCTTAGGCAACTTGGGATTGGGAGGTCTCAGCTTAGAGCAAGAGATATCAAGAATAAGTCTATCCTTGTTGCCATTGAAAAGGTAATAATTATAATAATATATAATACATTATGTCTTAATTATCTTAATTATATGCTTCTTAATTGCATAATATCAAATTAGTTTTGCTCAATGCTTTTGATTAACCAATTGTTATTTTAATTTAATAATTAGTTATTAAATGATGAATTTATTTTTATTTTATCATTCTGCATTCAAATTGTTGTAACTGCTTGCATTTAAAAGATAATTTTCAAAAGGGAGAACTCTTAGAATGTAGCATTTCAAGTACCACATAAATTTTTATATTTGACTCATAATAAATTTTATTGAATGTAATGTTTTTGAAGTCGGTTTTAATATTATCTAATAATAAGTTTAAAATGATAAATTTATCAATAAGGGGTGATCTTACTGATATTCTCACTTGTAAGAATTGTAGAGGTCTCGAATTCGAGTCTCTCATACTCCATTTGGCTTCTATCATATAAAAAAAACTAATAAATTTTTTTATTGCTCAACTATTGTAGTGAAATTGGTTTTAAACCATGCAAGAACTAGTTTTGTCTTTGTTGGATATTGATTGAATTTTCATACTTATCCATGTTTTTTTAATGTATGATTTTGCAGACATGGCGTAAGACATTAGAAGGAGCTTCAAAAGTGCTTTTGGAGAAGCATTACAATAGACACAGGCGCTTGATTAGTGACGTTGTTTAGCTCCTCCAAATTTCATTTATATATTACTGACTGTTGTTTATTTATTTTATTAGTTGTTAGCAAAAATACCCAAGTCTATGTAATATAAATTACAATTACATTTACATGAAATTCCTTATTATTCATTTTTTTCCCCTATCCAAAAGGGTGTAGAATTAATAATAGTGCAAAGAAAATAATGATATTACTATTTTTTATTAATTCAGTAAAAGTATTTATAAATTAAATTTTTTTTTTTTTAAATGGGTGCATCCTTTATATCGGTTTTCTTGTATTTAGATTTTTATTTTATTTTTTATGAATATTGGCCTCCAGAATCAAACTCAAGTTAAACTCACTCAATCACTTGTATTAATTTTTGAAATTAAAAGTACTGCTTTCCTCAAAAAAAAAAAAAAATTAAAGTACTGCTATTTTCTATGAAATTAAAAATTCATCATTTTTATATTAAAAAATTAAACCCCTAATTTGTTATTAAGTTTTTAAAAAAATACAATTTTTATAATTTAACAATATATGATTGGAATTCAATTTAATAAAATTAAATTATTTGATAAAAAATTACTATAGATATATCAGATTAAATGGTATTTTCTAAAAAAAAAAATAATATGTTTATTTTTTTTAAAAGGCATTTATCAAAAGTCCAAATTAAGTGATTTGCTTGTCTCTAACTTCCAACTGAATTTAATTACTTTAATTTGCTTAGCAAACACGTCTAAGTCATACCCTTTTATTGGCAATCTAAGCACAAATATTACATATAAAGTGCAAAGCATTTATATCTTTTTTTTTTTCTGGAAAAATGCTAACTTAGAATAAAAAAAAAAAAAGGTGTATACTTTTAGATGAGTGAGATCCTTGTAGGACTCCACTGCTCTATTAAGGGTACACCATTTTCGTGCACTCAATTCATACACTGTATTTTGCAACCGAAAATAATAGCATTGTTTTTTTTTATATAAAAATAAAAATTGCTTGACTAGTCTATTAGACTATAGATACAATAGAATGCAGTAAAATAAATTAAAAATTGAATAATCTAATGATATAATTTCTTTTAAAGTATTAATTGATGTTGTTCGATTTTATTTTTTTTTGGTTATATGAAAAAGAATGCACCAAGATTAAAAAAAAACTGTAAAATTGTATATGAAATTCAAAAAGAACTTCTCTGTCAACTATTAATAAAGACTTGGAAAAAGAAATATTATTTTTGGCATTAGAACAAACTCTTTTTAACACAAAAGGCCCTAGATTGATATTTATCACAAAATTTAAATAATATGACTGAAAAAATTATAGTTGGTATATTACAACAAAAAAAAAAAATCTCTTTGCACTTTAAAATGATTACAACAAAATTTTTTAATTTATACGAGAATCATCAATCTAAATAATTTTAGATTTTTTATGAGAAATTAAATTAATATATAGTTAATTTTAGATATTAAATGATATATAGGGTTGATTTCAATTTTATATTTAGTTATCTATTTAATGGCTCTTGGTATGGTGTAAATATTTTTTAATATTCCTATTTAATTAAAAGTGCAGTCTATGACATAAATAGTTTCATGAATAAATTATTATTTGTCTCATATGTTTTGCCCTAATATACTATTTCATTTTTGATATTTATAAATTTGTGTACTATTTCATCCTGACAAAGAATTAATGAGTGTTAACTGTTACAAATGTCAGGAATGAATAAATATATTTTCAAATGTTAGAGATGAAATAATATATTAGACCAAAATATAAGAGGCAAATAACAATTTACCTATAGTTTCATCATAAACTGCAAAATTATTTTTCCCCCCTTATTTGTATGGAAAACTAGGAAAGCATTAAGAATAAAATTGAAAAATGCTAATGAACCTTAGCTCAAATGGCAAAGGTGAGTCACCCATGACTAAGAGGTCATCGGTTTAATTTCCAAAGTACGCAAATCATGACGCTTGATCTATGATGTACTACTAGAGATAATATCTTACACACACTCTATATATAACTACTATATATTATTGTAATAGTAATAGATATTGATAGATATCTAGATAGATAGAGATATATAATACATATAGTATATTTCAGTTATAATCGATATGTAACATTGTTTGAAAAATAATTATTGTGCAGGCTGTTACATGTGGCGTCTATAAGATGTATCATCATCCAATTTAAATTATATTTTCATTAATTTATAAAATTAATTTTTATTTAATTTAAATAAAAAATTATTCTTACTATGAAATTCATTAATATTTATTTTATTTTATCTCTTTATTCATAAAAAAGTAAGTTTATTTCATACACTAATCATGAAATTCATGAAAAGCAGTCTATTATCAAAATTCACAATCTAAGAGATAAAAATATATGGTCTTCAAGTAATTAATACTCTCCTATCTTCTTCATGTCAAATTGTCACCTTTTTTTGTCACAATGGCTTGAAACTTTAAAGAAGTCAATGAGTATTCCAAAGAATATCTACTAACTAAACAAATGCATCATCTCAACTATATTCTATATGTATTATATGAATAAACATATAATCATTTAATAAATCCCATTAAAAAAATGATCTAGGTACTAGGAATCATAATTCAATAATCAAAAAATTGTTGATTTCATCATCTTAACAAATCCAATTGTCTGCATATGTTACCTCTCTTTGAAAATGTCATCAATGCAAAAAAAAAAAAAAAAGTGTGGGATTTTGTTCAACTTTTTTTTTTATACAAATATATAAACAATTTTTTTCCAAGATAGAACTAATATGTAAAAATTAATTTTCATGAAATGATTTAAACATTGATAGATCATATATAAAAAATTATATATATTTTTTTTAAATGAGACAAAAATTGATTTTATATTAACTTTTTAAATTAGTTTTTTTACTTAAAAAAAAAAGTAATGGTTGTAAAAAGAGTAGAAGTGACTAAAGACTAGTGAAGTGGGATCTAATTTCATATGAGAATGGTGGCAACAGACAACAACATATCTTTAATTGCTAACTGTATTTGGGTACAATCATAGCTTTAGCTTAATAATAAGATTTGAAAGATAAAAAATCATAAATGTTTGTAGGTAAAGGTAAGTAAAACTACAACACAATCACTCTCTTGTGACACTATAAAAAGCTTCACATGTCACTTGTGTTGTGCCCTGCTTATACCCACTTTCAGATCTCATGTCCTTTCACTACAATTTTACCTCTTCAATTTCAATTTATTTTTTTTACCTAATTCACTAATTTAATTCAAATTTTTATTAAATTTTTTAAGGTATTTTTCAATCCTATCAGATCATATTTAACTTAAACATTTCATAAATTCATAATGAAAACATCTTTTTTTTTATATATCTAAACTCATAACTACAAAAATTATAAGATTAGAGGCAACTCTTGTTAAATTTATCTATATAAACAAACATCTTGAATATTGTAACTTTGGAACTCCATACCATCTTATATTTAAATGATTCCCATATAATTGCCAATTTTTTTTTCAAATTTTCTAAATCTTTGTTTCCTTAATATTTTACCAAATATAGTAGCCATAAGCTCATATGCACAAATGTAATCTGAGATTGTTTTTTGGACAATTGGCTTAAAGTGGAAAAATAAAAAGAGTTGGGGGATCAAATTTTATTTCAATCAAATATTTTAATTTCTTGACAAAATATTTTATCATTAATTTTAAATGGGCTATACTACATTGTTGGAAAACTATAAATTTGGATTTATTTATTTTGTGAAAAATACATAAGTTTGCATGAAGATTCATTATTTTATTTATGAAAATATTTTTTTCTAAATGAATTTACTAATACACTATCCAATTAATTAAATATTTATTTTACTTTTTTAAACAATGGAGAGCCCTAAAAATCAAAACTAAATTTAATAATTTTAAGATTATTATATATAAATATTTTTGAAAAAATTAATTTTTATTATTTTGTTAGCAAAACTGTGACAACTTGTTTGTTAAGCAACAAAAACATGTTGAATTTTGGATAACAACATAAAAATATATTTCTAACAAGTTTTTTTTTTTTTCTGTAAAAGAAAAAAATAATCGCAAGCTACAACTGAAAGAAAGAAATAAGAAAAAGAGAAGCAGCAAGGAAAAAGAGAAGAAAAATATATATGGATAGTGTGTAGTTACACGCATTGTCGACTTTTGCCCTCCCACCACTCTCACTTTCTCAACAACTCAAAAAACCCAGATGTTCCCTTTCTACCACTTTCTCTCTAAATATATATTTTTCACTCTCACATTGTAAAACCCAGAATCTCAAAATCTTTTTTTTTTGGTTTATTTTTGTTGTTTTCTTCAGAATGATCCATCAATTATTCAATCTTTTCCCATTTCCTGTACTTTCAATTTCAGTCTCTGTGTAATTTTTTTTTGGGGTGTCTGCTGCACATTTCTTGGTTTAGTGTTTCAATCTTGAGTCCTGTGTTAAGGACAGTCTAGTTTCAGTTTCTTGATTTTGATGATCCTCATACCCAAAGTTTCAATCTTTTGCTGTATTGCAATCAAAATCTTTAAAAAAGTTGAAATTTTTTTCTTCTTTTTTAGCAAATTTAGATCAGTGGGTTTTGTTTTAAAAGGAAATGAGGGATGCTCTCGTGGCTGGCAAGGGTAGCAATGGCGTGTTGGAGACCAGTCCGTCAATATGCCCGTATGAACAAGGATGATAGTATTCATGACGATGATGATGATTCTTCTGTTTGTGACTCTCTTTTATGGTCCAAAGACCTTGAAAAACATTATTATGGGGACTTTTCTTTTGCTGTTGTTCAAGCTAATGAAATAATTGAAGATCATAGTCAAGTAGAAATTGGACGTGATGCTACTTTTGTTGGTGTTTATGATGGACATGGTGGACCTGAGGCTTCTAGATTCATTTCTGACAATCTTTTCAAGAATCTCATGAGTGAGTGTTCCTTTTTTTGCTATATGTGATGAGTAGTATTTTTTTGGGTATTTGGAATATTAAATTTTGGTTTGGATATATATGTGTTTTTATGCTTCTGATGTGTGGTTGATTACTGGGTTCTTGGTGGATTGGAAACTTTGTCTCTGCATTTATGTGTTGTCTTGATTCTTGACTCGCAGTTTATAGTTATTGAAACGCAAATTAAGTCTTAATTTTGTTTCACCATGTGTTTATATTGATAAAGCAAGATTGTGTAGTCTTAAATTCTATTGGTTTCTCTGTTGGACCTTGAGCAATTCTAGAAGTTCTGAAGTGCATATATCTTTTTGCATCATTTTGTAGAATTTGCTGGAGAAAGAGGAACTCTTTCTGAAGAAACCCTTAGAAGGGCCTTCTCTGCTACTGAGGAAGGTTTTCTTACTCTTGTGCGCAGGACTTGTTCAATCAAACCATTGATTGCAGCAATTGGATCTTGTTGTTTGGTTGGAGTTATATGGAGAGGGACATTGTATGTTGCTAATCTGGGTGATTCTCGAGCTGTAATTGGTTGTTTAGGTAGATCTAATAAAATAGTTGCTGAGCAATTGACTAAGGATCATAATGCTAGTAAGGAAGAGGTTAGACGAGAACTTATATCTTTGCATCCGGATGATTCACATATTGTTGTTATGAAGCAGGGTGTTTGGCGCATCAAAGGCATCATTCAGGTTTGCTTCTCTTCCTATATTTTTTTTCTGTTTCTGCCTTGTGGAAGTTATGATATATGTAAAGGGGAAAGTTTTGTGCAGATATAACTTATGTTCTTACAAGTTCAATCTGGAATATTTCCTACTTAATTCAAATGAGTGAAATTGTATTCATGGAGCAGTTCTTATTCTTTAATTCCTTTGGAAAATCAAATGGAAGTGGCTTCTTATAAGCCTGTATCACTCCTAATCTTGTTTTAATATTATTGGGATGGATCTTTGGTATATCTAAAGGGGATACCATCTATTTCTTTAGATGGATGAATATGACATGCGTGCATGTTATCAAAGATACTGTTAAAGATGGATGTTTAAAGGACCTGGGAGATCTTGATATTTTTATCTTCACTCTTTGCAACCCCTCTTTTAGAACTTTCTTTTTCTTCACTTTTCCAGTGAAGCCTTCTATCTGAGGCGTTCAGGTCGTAGTTTCTTAAGACATTAATTGCCAGTTAGTCCAAAAATAGGTAATAGGGGCATCATGCTTATGCCGTTGTTAAGGCTTCACAGACTTACCTTGGTTGGCATATGTACTTCAATGTTTCTTTCTCGCATTTAATGGTATTGTACCTTTTTAAACAAAAATGGCCTTTGCCATATATGTATGAATGACTCTAGAATGATTTATAGTAAAATATGGTTACAACTAATCCTGTGAAATCATAGAATTCATTTGTATTATAAAATTCTCTCAAAGACTACCATAATGTTGTTTGAGTATATCAATGGTTTTCTAAGATATTCCCCATCAGATATAGGAAAACATAGATATTGTAAAATGATGAACAAGAGATGCTGAAAATCAAAGGAAGAACAACTCCTGCTTTTGAGGTCAGACATTTTTTAACCTATCCCTTTTCTGCAGAAAACATTAAATCAGGTTCAACCTTTTACATTATATTTATTATTGCAACTGTCTTTCATGTGCCAAGCTTATTGTGCAAGCTGCATGTGATGTCTGTCTTTTGATGTAGAATTTAAATGCTTTCATGTCTCAGTTAAAAAGAACTTAACAATTTGCCTGTTAATCATTTTACCTGTATCTCTTTCATAGCCAGCTTGTTTCTTTAGAGTTTACTTGTTTCTGATTGACAGTTTTTTTAAATACCTTTGTTTTGTTTCTGTTGGTTTATTGATAATAGGTATCTAGATCTATAGGTGATGCATACTTGAAGAAGCCAGAGTTTTCTCTTGATCCATCATTTCCACGATTCCACCTTCCTGAGCCCATTCGCCGGCCTGTGCTAACATCAGAGCCATCCATATGTTCGAGAGTTTTACAACCCAATGATAAATTTCTCATATTTGCATCTGATGGGCTGTGGGAATACATGACAAACCAGGAGGCTGTGGAGATGGTGTATAATTATCCACGTGCTGTACGTACTTCTTTTAATGCATCTAATTCTTCGCTACTTTTTTTTTTCTGTAATCTTCAAGCTGTTCATTGTTTTTCCTTTTTTGTTTTCTTGAAATGTTAGGGAATTGCGAGAAGACTTGTTAAAACAGTTATAAAAGCAGCAGCTAGGAGGGGGGACATGAGATATGATGATCTTAAGAAGAAAAAGCAGGGTGAGAGGCGATATTTTCACGATGACATAACAGTGGTTGTCATCTTTATAGACCATGAATTGCTGGGCAAAAATACATCTGTACCAGAGCTGTCTATGCGGGGTTTTGTGGACACTGTTGGGCCATCACGTTTTAACAGTTTCCATGGTTGATGCCAGTACAAGTCCATTATCTGGAATATAGCCTGTAGTAACTCGAATTCTTGAAATGGTCACTTGAGTAACTAAAGGGGAAACGGGGCGTGCTTGCGCTCTGCCATGATCTTTGTTTCCAACATCTTAATGCTGTTCTTTTTAGCTGCTCCTCTTTGCCATCCTTTTTCTGTGCTTCCATATATGTTCTAGCTCATGGGGCCTAAGTTCTTGAGCTGTCTCTCATATGTGTTTTTTAATGGTGATAATCCTCATAAGGGGAAGCTATAACCTTTTTTTTTTTCCTTTGGTTTTGGGTTTAACATGATGGAAGTTGTATACACTCTCACAAGTTTGTACAATTCATACACGATGTTTTCAATAAATCGAGTTATAATTGACCTTTCAAGCATCTCTTTTGATGAGCATAGTAACAGAGGAGCTCACATTTATGTATTTGTGTTGATCACCCTTTACTCAAAGGGGGCATTTGGTATGCAATTGGAGTTCTGGTTTTTGCAGACAACAAAGGATGATTCTAAATTGCAAGTACATGAAATGAAATAAGTTTCATTCTCATCTCTCCACTGTTCTCAACTAAATTAAGTAAACCTTCATTATGTTTTTATTGAAGCCCCTAAACTTATCGGCTTTTTAGCTTTAGGCCCCTAAGGTTTTATTTTGTATATTTAGGTCCTTAAACTTTTCGGATTTGAAGTTTTAAACCATTCTGTCAATTTTTTAACATAAATTATTTTCTTTTGGTCCCTGAAGTTTTATGTTCTAACATACATATCATTTTTTATTTTTTAACACTTATATCACATTTAAAATTCTTCATCGGTAAAGAATAAATTTACTTATTTTAATTTCTAATATTTTAAATTATTATATACATATTTAAATAATTTTAAGTTTTAAAAATAAACAAACAAGTTAACGCTATTATGCTAAATTAAAAAAAATAATATTAATACTACTATTTTCACAATATTTTAAATTATTGTGAATAAATTTTTATAATATAAATTTTTTTCATGTACTTAAAAAGCATGATAAAAAAAATAAAGGTTAAGATAATGGTTATAAAAGTTTGAGTTGGTTAGAAAATCTATCACCGTTTTTTGGTGATACACAAATGCATTGGTATCCACTATTTATAAAAGTTATATTGTAAAAAATTATTCACAATAATTTAATAAAAAATTTGTACAAAAAACTAAAAAATGTATTGAAAATATAAAATTTTAATTTTAAAAATTATAAAATATTTTTTATCATAATCTCTTTTAATTATGGTATTCTTTTTCATCATAATATTTTATTTTAAAAATATAATATTTTATTTTAAAAATATAATATTTTATTTTGAAAAACAATAGTTTTATTATAATTTTTTAATCTTGACATTAACTTATTTATTTATTTTTAAAATTTAAAACTATTTAACAATTTATATAAATTTATGTTTTTAATTTAAAATATTAGAAATTAAAATAAGTAAATTTATTTTTTACTGGTAAAAAAATTTTAAAAGTGATATAAGTATTCAAAGGTAAAAATGGTATAAATGTTAGAAATATAAAATTTCAAGGACCAAAAAGAAATAATTTTTATTAAAAAATTGACAAAAGGGTTTAAAATTTAAAATTTGTGAAGTTTGAGGGCCTAAATATATAAAATGAAACTTTAGGGGCCTAAAGCTAAAAAGTAGATAAATTTAGGAGCCTCAATATGATTTTGCCTATTTTTTTAATATTTTCTAAAATAAAATTTAAATTTTATTGATATCTTTAGTTGATGTGGCACTTGTCCTATGACTAATTATGACTATTAATTACTAATGTTTTAAGAGGAAAAAAAATATTTCATTTATTAAAACTTAAATGTATATTTTGACGAAAGAATATTAAAAATAATATTACAATTAAAAAATAATAAAACAAAATCTCACTCAGTAGTTTTATTTAGTCATAAATTGACTTTTTGATTTTTGAATGAATCCGATTATAAATATACAAATAGAAATACCACAATAAGAAAATATGCAAATTTCACCAAGAAAAATCGCTAAAATTCTATAAAATACAATAATTCCAACAGTGACTATTAATTACTAATGTAATATGGATTAATAATATTATTCTTGATCAAGGGTGGGTATGAAACGATGAACACTGCACATTTTATATTTTACTGCTAATAATTATTGGAATCAATTGATGGAGTTGTTATACCTAACCTACCTAGAATGGATGGTAAAATCCTATTAACGGGCAAGGCATTTAGTTATGAGTAAAGTTCGATCTTCCAACTCCCTTTTTCTCCCATTTCCGGCTACGAGATTTAGCCATTTAGGGTAGTTATTCAAAAAAAAAAAATTTTTTTGATAAATTGAGGGGTCATATGATCTTAGTATCAATGGATTGCACAATAGGGGGCAACTCTCTACTTTTTAAATAGACGAAAAAATTGTATTTTTGGTGTCTAAACTTTTTAATTTTTGCTATTTTGGTTGTTGTACTTTTTTTTTTTTTGCAATCTAGTGGTTGAACTCTTTAATTCTATTCTATTTTAGTGCTTCCGGCCAGGGAGCAGTTGACTGAGTACTTAGTCAGCACTTATAGGGCCCACTAGTTGAACTACATGCATGCCACACCATAAGAATATTGTGGAATGACAAAAATAACCTTAAGTAATAAATAGACAATGACTAAAATAACCTCATTTACTTAAAACACTCAAAGACAATGACCAAATACTCATAAATGGATGTAAAATTATGTTTTACATCTCAAAAAGTGAACTTGAACAAATACAAAACGTAAAAAATGGAACTTGTTTCTTCACAAATGAACAGCTTTGGTTGAAAACATTATATAAAACCATTTGTTTCTTCACGATTGCAAGATGGAAGATGAGGAATGTGCCCATGCAAAAGTCAAAGAGATATGCATTGATGTATTTTCATTTTTTTTTGGTTTTTACTTAATGGGTTTTACATGTTTTATATTTCTTCAAATCTATTGAAAACAATTTTAACTATGAACCCATATTGTTGAAGTTGTTATTGTAATGAGATGTTGGACATCATTCTCATTGTTTTATTTTTCATTTGTTAAATGGTAGTAAGGATCGAGTAGCTGAAATATTTTATGGCGGTGTATTTGTTAATGACAGCAGTAGTAGCATAGAGAAAAGGTATGTTGGAGGTAAGAAGATGCATTTTAAAGTGAATGTTGAAAAAATAGGATCTTTTTATGCTTTCTTAGATGGTTTAAAAAGCATTTTGAAGGATAAAATGGGGAATAGAGAGGTTGTTAAAGTGCATTATAGGAAACCCCATGTATCCTTAGCACATGAGTTAATGTTGCTACATGAGGGGTCATTGTCTACCTTTATAGAAACACTAAAAAAAAAAGCTTGAGTTATATATTGAGCACAAGATAACATGGGTTGATAAAAGTTTAAGGAAAACTGGTTATATTTGTGATTTAACTAGTAAATTAGGTTTTGGTGGCAGCTGTGTGGGAGGTGAGCATGGTAGTTGTGAAGGAGTAACAGCTAGGGGTGAGAATTTAAATAAGGTAGAAGTTAACGCAACATTGAATGAGTGGGCATATGATGTGACTCTGGCAGCTACTATTACACAACCATCACTATTTGAAGAGTTAAATGGTATACTGGGATCGGTTCCATCTGTAAACATTGATGAATTTTTAGGTGATGAAGTGTTGAGTCATATTAGAGAGGAGGTACTTCGAGGGGAGGAGGTTAGAGGTGAGGATGAAACTGTTGCTACTGACCTACAATAATCAGATGTAGAGATAAATGGTGGTGAGGTAGCAAAAACTATAGAAGAAAATGCAGCTGAAAATACTGAAGAAAATGTAGTAAAAAATGCAGAACATAATACAACAAAAAATGCAGGAGAAATGCAGTAGTAGATGAAGCAGAAATTGAAGTAGAAATTTGTAATAAGGAAGATCCAGATCTCTTAGTTGAATGTGAGTTGCTAATATCAAGATGATGAAGAGTTACAAAATGCTAAACATTTATTGAGAAAAGTAAGTAAAAAAGGAAGAACTGTTGGTGTAGATGCACAAGCTAGTGGAAGTCAAGTTGAAGCTCAGAGTATTTTAAAAGAAGAGTTCCAAATAGAAGAAGCAGTTGCTGACAGAGTTAGGAATAATTTTGCTAACTAGGGTAGTGAAGTAATAAATGAGGGTTTGTATTCAGAGGAAGAGTTTAGCTCAGATGGGGACTGGAGCTGTTTGAGCTTAGATGGGGAGAAGAACACTGACCATGCAGTTAGGATTAGAAGCATATTCCCTGCTTATAATCCCAATTCATAAAAAATTTCTTTGTCATTAGGTATGACATTTAGAGGGGCAAGACAATTTAAGGAGGTGATGACAAGGTACAATATTCAAGAAAGAAGAGCAATTAAGTTTGTGAGGAATATAGAGAGTGAAACAAGGGTGAAGTGTGCAAAGACTACTTGTCCTTAGGTGATATTTGCTACCTATGATAGTTTTGCTCATCACTTTCAGATCAAGAACTTTTTTGAAGAACACACTTGTCCCGTGACAAGTAAAAATAAGCGGGTTACAACAAAATGGCTTGCTACCAACTACTTGCACAAGTATAAGTGCATCCATGCAATGAGGTTAGTAGATTTAAAGGATTTAGTTAAAGAAGATATTAAAGTTGACATAACTTTAACTCAGTTGAGAAGGGCAAAGTTACTAACAATGGCAAAATTACAAGGTGACTTGAAGGAAGAGTATGGAAGGCTGTGGGATTACTTGGGTGAAATTGAAAGGTCTAACCGTGGTAGTACAACTGAAATGAAGGTTGAGAGACCCATTTCAGACCAATATCCTTTTTTTAATAGATTGTATATCAGCTTTGATTATTTGAAAAAAGGACTATTAAGAGGTTGTAGAAGAATTCTTAGCCTTGATGGTTGCTTTCTGAAAGGTAAAGTGAAAGGAGAAGTACTTGCAGCAGTTGGGAGGGATGGGAACAATCAGATGTTCCCAGTAGCTTGGTCAATAGTTACTTGTGAAGATATAGCTACTTAGAATTGGTTTGTAGAGGTACTAGCTAAGGACTTAGAAATGAATGATGGCAGTGAATGGACTATCATTACTGATCAACAAAAGGTAATTTAAACAAAAGGTAATTTAATCTTCTTAATATTGTTTATTGTAATTAGTTTTTCTTATTTTTTGTAGTTAGTAATTTGTGAGTTAACTTTTTATGTTGTTGGGGTTGTTAGATGCAATTGGAAATGTACTTCTACAGGCAAAACATAAGTGTTGTGTCAGGCACTTTTATGCCAATTGGAGGAAGAAACACAGTAACAAGGACCTGAGAAAGCATTTTTGGCAGTGTGCAAAATCGAACAACATGCCTGACTTTGAGGCTAATATGGAAGAAATGAAGAGGTTGGCTCCTAGAGGATTTGAAGATATGCTCAACACATATCCAAGGCACTGGTGTAGAGCGTATTTCAACACTGAAGTCAAGTGTGATATTATTGACAATAATCTGATTTAAGCATTTAATGAAAAAATAGTGGAGTTTAGAGACAAGCATATTTATTCGATGTTAGAGGGCATCCAAAAAATGGTGATGAATAGGTTATGAGACAATTGATCAAAGTGTGAGAGGTAGATTTATGATTTTGGTCGAAGGATAAGAAAGAAGTTGTATGATAATTGTTTGGAGAGCATTCATTGTAACATGATTTGGAACAGTGACAATGGGTTTGAGGTTGGTTATAAGGGTGACACTTATGTAGTTGACTTGAAGAACAACAGCTGTCCTTGTAGAAGTTGAAATCTGACAGGTATTCCTTGTTTGTATGCAATATATGCTATACATCATCTTGCAAAAAATCCAGAGGATTTTGTGCATGAGGTACATATAAAAGGTGCATATAAAGAGGCTTATACACATATGATGAAGGGCACAATTAGTAAGAAATTTTGTCAAAATTGACAAATAGACCCACCTTAACCACCATCGAATAGAAGGATGCCTGGTAGGTTTGCCAAGAACAGAAAAAAAAGAAGAGGGAGAAAATGGCAGCGGGGGTAGCAAACTGTCAAGGAAGGGAAGAACAATTACTTGCCAAATGTGTTATCAACAAGGGCATAACAAACAAACATGCCCACAAAATACGAAAGTAGTAGAGCAGGGCATAAGCAACATCGAACCTGAACATGACCGAGACCAGTCTCATTCAAAACCTACTAAACTACAAGTAAGTTAATACTAGAGTAAAACTGATTCAATTCAAAACTTTACAATAAAGACCAATGTTTGTTGACTTCATTTTTTTAGGCTGTTGGTGAAAAAGGCAAAAATAAAGGGCCAGTTGATGAGGTAGAAGTTGAAATTAATAGTATTTCACAACAAGTGCTTTATGTAGTTTAATTTATGTTCTTTTATGCTTGATTGAATGAATTTGATGTTTGTTTATGTTGTATGGAATGTTTGAGCTGTTGGTATATGCTTGATGGAATTATGCATATGATGTTGCTGATGATTAATGCAGGACATGTGTGGACTTGATACAATGAACTCAGAAAATATTTGGAACATTTGACAGGAGCTCATCAGTTATGCTACAGCCTAAAAAAGATTTTCAAGTTCATTATGACAGGAAAAATAAGCCTACATATGCTTCTGTAACCCAACCAAGTGGTTTAAGGACTTGGAAGCTTGCACCAAAGCCATCAAGCTTTACAACACAGCCGCCATGCGGTTATGGAGTGTATACAGATTTCGTGACTCACAATCAGATGTTGAATGTATAATCTGAATCACTATGATATTTCTGCTTTCTACATTTTTTAGTTCTATGTCTAGGCTTTTATTTTAACAGCATGTTTATTTTGTAGACTCAAACAATGAGCCAAAGAATAATTCAACAAAGGGCCAGGCAATGAGCTTGAACCTAATTTCATGAAAGAAAAATAAGAAGGTTTCAAGAAGGGTGACAAACATTACATCACCCCTAATCAGATACAGGTTTGTAACAAATCTATCTTGTTCTATTTTTAAATTATTCAAATATTGTCACATATTAAAAGACTCTCCATTTTATATGTAGGCTAAAGCAAGAGTAGACTCATAAAAAAGAAAGGCCAATGCCATTGAGTCTAAAGCCATAAGGGATGGTAGGAAGACAGACAGTGGAAAAAAATCAAAGCAAAATTGATGTTGTCTAAGAGTAGCAAATGACAATTTTTGTTCAAAGAATTTTGGAATTTCAACTTCTAACTTAGTCTTGGTTGAACATATGATTAGGAATGAACTTCAGTTATTTATGTTTATAAATTGTTTCAAGTTTGTGATGGTTTTAATACTCTTTTGTAATAACTATGGAGTTGGTGTTTGTTACTTTTGTCAATGAATGGAGAGTTCTTATGTGATGAATGGTTTGTGTTTCTGTAATGACTATGTTCAGAGAATGTATGTTGTCTATGCATGATTATGTTTAGCACTTCTTTCTTTTCTCATGATAATTTTTTTAAGCATATTTTTTGTTTATCTTAGCAATAACTTCATACCATATTTTGATGAATATAAACCATATTTTTTTTATCTTAACAACAATTTCAAAGTTAATAGATTGCATATTATCAATTTATTAGCTTTTTCATTTCAAATAGAGTGACTCTTAATTCAGTTTTTGGCCAACTCCATCAACCAACTTCACAAAAAAAAAAAATTGAACAAAAATTGTTTAGACAGCTCAAAATTGATGAATTAGTAGATTGAAGTACAACTTCGAATACATAGTGATTCATACCCAAAAACACAGTGATTCATACTTAAAAACACAGTGATTCATACCTGATCAACATCAATTACCCCATCAATTATGCTACTCTAAATTCATCAATTTCTAGTCCTAAAATAGTTAGTAAATCCTTAAATACCCTAATTACATTTTTTTACTCTACTGTCAATTCATCAATTTCTAGTCCTAAAATAGTTAGTAAATCCTTAAATACCCTAATTACATTTTTTTACTCTACTCTCAATTCATCACTTTCCAGTCCTAAAATAGTTAAAGAAACCCTAAATACCCCAATTACATTTTATTACATAACATATAAAGATAACTAACAAAATCACAGCCACCCATAAACATTTTTCTCTTCGTTTGCTCCTTTCTAACTGCATTTCCAACCTCGCCTTGCTGTTTAGAGGACCAGAGATTATTTTGCTTAATCGTTCATAATGCTTGTCTTCAATCAATTCGAAGGTCCTACTATAGCTCGAATTCTCACATGACCAAAAGCACCTCCCTAGGTTAGCTCTTGTCCACGACATCCTGATTATACGATGTTGACCATGTGGGCATCTACTTCCTTCCATTGTTTCTTATTGCTTCTTCCTTGTTCTCCCTTTTTTCCTCGTTTTGTTCTTTCTTTTCTTTCTTTTATAATTTCAACGTTAGTTTAATAGAGAGTAATGAAAGGGTATTTTAGACTATCTCAATGTAAATACCCAAAGAAAATGATATGGCATGCATGTAGTTCAATCGGTGGGCCCCACAAGTGCTGACTAGGCACTCAAGCAGTTGTTCCTTGACCGGAAGCACTGAAATAGAACTAAAGAGTTTAACCACTTGATTGCAAAAAAAAAAAAAAAGTACAACAACCAAAATAGCAAAAATTAAAAAGTTCAGACGCCAAAAATGCAATTTTTCCTTAAATCTCAGGAATTGAATCATGCATCTTAAAATATCATTGGAGAGAAATTACCACTTAAATACTCTATCACTGGTAGTTGTTAAAAAAAATTGATAGAGTTGTTATTGTTTAAGCGATCTCTTAGGTTTGAATCATGCTATATGCAATTATGTTAAATTAGTTGTTGAAAATTTTTTATTATCCTTATAATGCTAGGATAGAAATTTGTGTACTCCATCTATTTATAAATGCACTCCTTATTTAACCTTTTAATTATTTAAATGACATAATTTTCTTATTCTTGAATAATTTTTTACTTGCTATTGCAACATTTAAACATTTTATATCTTAATACATTAGTTATTGATTTTTAAATATATGCTTAAATTGTTATATGTAGCTTGTATATTAGTTGGTTGAATGAATGGTTATCCCACATTGTTTGTGGGAAAAAATTTTATGTCCTTTATTTTGTAGGGTACACCTAAACTATTGCTTTAAGAGAAATTGGAGGGAAACCAAATTTATTTCAAATTTAGTAGCAAAAGCACATTGGACATTGGACTATAATTAAATAAATAAATT
The DNA here is from genome assembly GCA_949671775.1 of Mallotus repandus. Lineage (NCBI taxonomy): Eukaryota > Viridiplantae > Streptophyta > Magnoliopsida > Malpighiales > Euphorbiaceae > Mallotus > Mallotus repandus. The sequence continues at coordinate 28,350 of CATIWM010167609.1, forward strand.
AATATATAAATATAATTATAGTCTAATGATGGTACTTGGCACTTGGCACTTGGCACAGACACATAATTAATTTAAGTGCCCTAAATGCAATTAGTTAATTTATTATTTATTTATTATTATTATTATTATTATTTAATTAATTAACAGACACAATCTTTTGAAAGGTTGTTTGTTAACTGCAGAAGTCTGTTATTTATATAACAAGTTAAGTGTCATTTAATTAGATTAACGTATTCTTTTCTTTTCTATTTTTTCTCTGCAACTATTCAACCAAATAAAAAGAAATTCTTTTACATAATTCATTGAATTTGCTATCATTGAATTCTAGGCTTTGTTGTATCCTGAAGGTATATTGTTTATAACTCTGTAGCAAATTAGTGGGAGCAATCAATACCTTAAAGATAGTATTTTTTATCACGCCTCAAAGCCTCTAAAATACCTACTGTTCTAACATAAATTTTTATATTGTAAAAAAATAATAATAAAATAAAAATAAAAATATTAATATATACTTATAAGTTATTAACTAAAAAATGTAGATTTTTTTGTTAAAATTTTAAGCATGTTGGATTTCATCATTTAGTGATAATTTTTTCTTAGTTTTGGTACTTTTTAATTATTTGGATATATATTTTGAGATTTATTTTAATGCAATAGGTTAATATTTAAAAATTATTTATATTATATATTTAATATGCAAATTTAACTATGTAATTTATTTTCAGAAAAAGTTAATCTTTAGAATATAAAATAAATAACTAGAGAATCAATTATATTGTTATTAGATTATAAAAGGGAAATAATGCCATATTTGATTTTTCATAAAATAAATTTCTTTAAAGAAAAATAAATACGTTTTTATAAAGCAAAATGATTTAAAAATAAAAAATTTATAAAGGTGCAATTTTAATTTTAATTTCAATTTCATTTTAAGTTAACCTTTTAAATTCAACAAATTACATATTTTTTATAAATTATTTGTTTGAACTTTTCTCCTTTTTATATATTTTATTTAATTAATACAATTATTCTCTATTTAAAATAGCTACTTAATAATTAAAATATTTTTTAAGAAATAATAATTAATTAAAATATTTTTAATATCATATTTAATTGTACTTTTTATAAAATTTAAAATTTTTAAAATTATTTTACTTTGCAAAAATATTTTTTGTAAAGAATTTTATTTTATGAAATAAATTAAATATATCCTTATATAATTATCAAACTCAATCATATAAATATAATCTAATATCATTCATATAATATTTATTTTTCTTTTATAATTTAATATCAATATAATTAATTCTCCAATTATTTATGTTATATTCTAAATATTATTTTTTTTTTAAAATAAATTATATATTTAAATTTTTATATTAAATATACAATATAAATAAATTTTTAGATATTAACCTATTGTAATGAAATAAATCTCGAAAAATAATATCCAAATAATTAAAAATGCATCAAAATCAATAAAAATTTATAACTAAATAATGAAATCCACCATGGCTAAAATTTTAACCAATAATTTACATTTTTAGTTAATAACTTGTAAATATTAATATTAATATTTTTATTTTTATTAATACATTAAAACAATTAACATGAAAAAATTAAATATTATATTATATTCAAGAGTAAGGATAATTATGCCATTTAAATTAATAAAAAATTAAATATGAAAGCACCGTAAACTTGAATTAGACAAAGCACTGCAAATTTTAAAAAAATTAGACATTACATTCTCATTCAAAAAAGTTAATTTAAATTAGTGTTTATTTTTGTCATTATTTTTTGCATTAAATATATAAATTTTTTATTTTTCAATTTTGGCAGAACATACCTAATAAACCACTCATCTATCTAAACTTTGATTTCTTTCCTTTTTTACAAACCGAATAGATCAACTCAACTTCACCTAAAGACATTATTTAAAGTTAAATGTTATATAAATTAATAAAAATTATTAAAAATCAATCATGGTATTTTTCACTTGTAAAGATTGTAAAGGTCTTCAATTTGAATTTTATTAGGGGCATGTATTCATCGGTTTGATTTAAAATTATATAAAACTGAAAATATTATAAAAATAACTAAATCAGACTGAATAAGGTTACAAACCAAACCAAATTGAATTAAAAAATTTTGATTTGGTTCAGTTTGGATCTTGAGAATTTTTGCAATTTTAAACTTATTGAATTTTTGTATTTTAAATTTTTTAATAATATTTATGAGATTTATTATTATTATTAATTTTGTACATTTAATTATTTTTTTTTTACAAAACTAATTAAATAGATTATTCAAACTGAATTCAAATAACTTTAATTTGAATTTTTTTCTATATTATATAATTTGATTAAGAGTTTAAATATTTAAAAACTAAATTATTGGTCAAATTTGAAATGTTTAGTATTAAAGTGATCAAACCGAGCCATAAACATTCATATGAATCAATAATATTTTAAAAATTTAGTTTAGTTCGGTTGAATAATATTTTTAACCATTAAAATTGAAAATATTTTGGTTTTAAAAAATAAAAATGATTCGGTTCAATTTTTTAGTTTTTGGTAATCTATATATATATATATATATATGTTAAATTCTAAGCTCCCTACAATTTTTTTATTCAGTATTTTCTTATTTTGGCTGAAGTGTCCAATTTTAAAAGTTCATAATATTTACCAACACAAAAATTAAAAAAATAATAATTTTCATAATATTGAAATATTGGAGAGGAGAGTGAGTTCCAATCGACTTCTATATTTTGATTAACATTATCATCAAACAGTCTTATTACTTTAATTAATATTGAAGTATACATGAATACATATCAACAACAATTTCTTCCAAAATAAACTTCTCTAATATCAATCATTAATTGAATTTAATTTCTGTAATTTTAGGCTTTATAAAAACTATTAGAATTCATTGATATAATTTGAGCGTGATCATACAAAGTTGGAAATGAGAAAGAGGAAGGAGGAGCGTCAAAGAGAGGTAAAAATTTCATCTCTTACTAGCTTTAGTAGTGAGTGAATCAATGACAAATGATAATATATCTAATTATTTTTTTTGATGCTCGTTGTATATTTAGTGTTGATTTGCTATCTTCTAATTTAGAATTTTATTTTTATCATATTGAAAAAATAATATGCATTTAAAGAACCGCTCATGAAGACAATATCAGATCAATATTTTGATATTTTTATAGTTATAATAATTTTTAATTGTATTTAAATTTTTATTTTAACTATTATTTTTTTAATTTGATGTATGTAATGTGTTTATTTAATAGGTATTAATTGCAGTCTACGCAACGCGCCGATTGACGACTAGTTTTTTTTTATAAATTTTAGTTTTTTTTTTAATGTGAAATATAGTATTTTACGAGAAATAAATAAAAAAAAAATTTAAACAAAGAGTTACGGCGTCGTTTAAAATTTTATGCTATTTGTTATCTGTCGAGTAAAGCACTAAGAGTAGCTTCCCTTTGCAAAGCATTAAGCAGTGACCGTTAAAAACACGCGCACTCGGAAGTATGTTTGGCTTGACTGCTCCTCCCTCCACCCCCACCGCCGCCACCGCCGCCGCTTCTGCCCAGTCCGTTCCCTGCGCCGCTCTTCTTTGTCAAAGAACTACTTCTCCCGCCTTCACCTCCGCCGTTTCTGGTTGCTCTCAATTGGTTGTGTACGTTAAAGTTCACGCCAAGTCTATGCGGTCGAGCTCTAGTGCAATCAAAGCCATGGCTGATTCTCAAGCCCTTTCTGTGTCAGAAAATGAGCCTCATTCCTCTGCTTCTGGTAATTACAGACATGGGTTTTAATCGTTTTTCATTAATAAAGAGAAAATATTAATATTTAATCACTTTATGGCGATGATGAATACATGGTGTTAGGAAATAAGCAAGCTTTGATATCTTTATCCGATAAAAAGGACCTGGCTTTACTTGGTCGTGGACTGCAAAGTTTAGGGTAAACAATTAAATTTCTCTCAATTTTTTTTGCTGTTTATTTTTTTTAATTTGACTGCAATTTGATGTTTTTTTTTTCGTTTTTTATAATATCTGATGGTGATAATTTTTCTTTGAAATTAAAGGTATACAATTGTTTCGACGGGAGGAACAGCATCTTCTTTGGAAAGTGCTGGGGTATCTGTAACTAAAGTGGAGCAGCTTACTTCTTTTCCTGAAATGGTAAAGTCGTGTGATTGTCTAACATAAGCTGCTCTTGCATATCTTTGTAAATTTTAAATGTTAAACCAAATGTAGGTTGATTGGAAAAAGAATGCTTTTCAATTGAATAACTGCAGATGTATCATTGTATGACATCTCTTTTTTTTTGTATTGTGAGACCCTCTGATGTCGATGATAGATTTATTTGCCTTGTTATAGCTTGATGGTCGTGTAAAAACTTTACATCCCAACATTCATGGAGGTATTCTTGCTAGAAGGGATCAAAAGCATCACATGGAAGCTCTTAATGAACATGGAATTGGTGAGGCACAAATCCTTGGTTGTGAATTCCTGGTCTTCTCAATGCTGTGTATTTTTTATGCGTACCTGGTAGTCTTTTTCTGATACAGCAGTTTCTCTACAGGCACCTTTGACGTGGTAGTAGTAAACTTGTACCCCTTTTATGATAAGATTACTTCATCAGGAGATATTGAATTTGAGGATGGAATTGAGAACATTGACATTGGTGGCCCTGCCATGATCAGAGCCGCTGCAAAGGTTGTTGATCTTATTGTCAGTGCTAATATAATATACTATTGATAAATTTTTTTTTTTTAAAAAAAAAAATCCAGAATTGTAGACATGCTATTTCAATATAATTCTTGACAATGATGCAATATCCAACTTTAAAATTTGTAAGCAAGGTTGTACTGCTTGAAAAAGATTCAAGTGACATAATGTTTGGAAAAAAATTCATAATTTTGCTTCGGTTTAAATGCAGAGCTGAGTGCAACAGAAGTGATTGAATAAGTATTGTGCTAAAGAAAACTTTAACGTTATTATTATTATTATTTCATATTTTATCTGCTTTCTACATTTTTAACAGAACCACAAGGATGTTCTGGTGGTTGTTGACTCTGAAGACTATACTGAGTTGCTAGAATATCTTAAAGGCAATCAAGATGATCAGCAGTTCCGTACAAAGCTTGCTTGGAAGGCTTTTCAACATGTTGCTTCTTATGATTCTGCAGTTTCTGAGTGGCTTTGGAAACAAACTGTGGGAGGTGTGTTTTTGAACTCGTCTTTTTAGCAACACATATTAATTGATCAGTATAATTGGCACATTTATGAAACACATGTTCTACACAAAGGCACCATCTAAAATAAAATAATCTTCTGAGTTACCAATTTATGTTTAAGCGAGAATGAGGGGAAAAAACCTGAAAAATTTGGAATTTCCTTGATAGATTTTGATAAGATGAAGAAAGAATCTCATATAGAAACTTGTCTCATGAAAATGTATAGCAGTGAATTTATTTTTCACGTAGTTTTTTATAAGTTATATAGAATTATAGAGTGACAGGGTTGTATATATGTGTCAAGATAAATTCCCACCCAGCCTAACAGTACCTCTCTCGCTCAAGAGTTCTCTTCGTTATGGTGAAAATCCTCATCAAAAGGCCGCATTTTATGTTGATAAGAGTATTTCTGAGGTTAATGCTGGTGGCATTGCAACAGCTATTCAACACCATGGGAAGGTGAGGCAATCAAAATTATTGTCATTTTATGGCATTTATTATAATTCTGAATTGAGATTTACTAGTTTTTCATTTTTTATTCGCTATCATTCAAAATGGAGTTGTTCTTGTTGCAGGAGATGTCATACAACAACTACTTAGATGCTGATGCGGCATGGAATTGTGTGTCAGAGTTTAAGAACCCAACCTGTGTTATCGTTAAGCACACAAATCCTTGTGGTGTAGCTTCACGTGTTGATATCCTTGAAGCATATAGGTTGGCTGTAAAAGCAGATCCTGTGAGTGCATTTGGTGGTATTGTAGCCTTCAATATAGAGGTTGATGAGGTAACTTCTGGCTTATGGTCTAACCATTAGGTTTTTATAACATGCTCTACTAGCAACTGATAAGCTGGCCTTCGAAGGAGGTAGTCATTGTTATGTAGTCTGATCTCTTATTTTGCTGTGTCTTTCAGGCACTTGCGAAGGAAATTAGGGAGTTCAGAAGTCCAACAGATGGTGAAACTCGCATGTTTTATGAGATTGTGGTTGCTCCCAAGTATACAAAGAAGGGGCTCGAGGTCATACGAGGAAAATCAAAGACTCTGAGGATCCTTGAGGCGAAAAAGAACGAGCCAGGAAAGCTTTCACTAAAACAAGTTGGTGGAGGGTGGTTAGCTCAGGATTCAGATGATTTAACTCCCCAAGATATACAATTCAATGTCATGTCCGAGAAGACTCCACAAGAAAGTGAAATTGATAATGCGCAGTTTGCATGGCTGTGTGTTAAGCATGTAAAAAGCAATGCCATTGTAATAGCAAAGGTTTGTTCTGATGTTTAAGGTTTTAGAAATTTTTCTTGAAAGCAAATGTTGCTGCATTTTCCCAATGATGTTCTCATCCTGATCATCATTTTGGGCAGAATAACTGTATGCTAGGCATGGGTAGTGGGCAGCCAAACCGTTTGGAAAGCTTGAGAATAGCCTTAAGAAAAGCAGGAGATGAGGTCAAAGGAGCTGCTTTGGCTAGCGATGCTTTCTTTCCATTTGGTAATTTTTCCATACAGACAAACTGCACTTTATGTCCTTGCAATTCTGCATAATTAAATATCTTGTGTGACAACAAAGTTGAATAAGTTTATTCTGGTGATAATAGAATTAGAAAGCAATTAGGGCATGATCACTAATATTATGATTATATAGACAACTTTGTCGGGACTAGTTTTTATATGTATCAATGACCATGCTGATGAGCACTTGTTTTGGGACAGCTTGGAATGATGCAGTGGAAGAGGCATGTGAGGCTGGTATTGGTGTTATTGCAGAGCCAGGTGGGAGCATGAGGGACAAGGATGCCATAGACTGCTGCAACAAGTATGGGGTTTCACTGCTTTTTACCAATGTGAGGCACTTTAGGCACTGATTGATTACTTCCTGCAGTTGTTTTTGCAATTTTGAATTAAACCTCGGGCATTAGGCCAAGGAACACAGTTTTAAAGTTCTACCATATTCCTCTGGTGGGAGTAGTTCTACCATATTTCTCTGGTGGGATTTACGCAGTTCATCAGAATGGCATCACATTGTGCAATTTAGGATGATGTACAATAAGAGCTTAAAAGATACTTTATTTTTCAATATCTTAAAATGAGGGAAGGACTTTATATGAGTTTTTTCTCACATTCTGATCTCAGTCAATCACGTTGTCTGCTACTTCCTTTTATATTTTTTGTCTCTTTTATTCTTATCGTGGTTGATGAAGCCTTGAAATTCAGCCTCCTAGAACAGATGATTGTTACTGCGATGGCAAGATCAATGAGTTGGTCAACAATAGAAAAGTAGCTCCAAATTAACACTATACAAGGGGTGGAAGCAGTTCATTTACTAGTCTTGTTTGTTATACATTACAGGGATAGGTTAATTCTTGGAGATCCATAATGAGTTAATTTTTGTAGCTTTTTATGGTGACAACTGACATTTTCAGATGCTTAGGTTTATCCTTAGAAGGTATCTTATGCACATTTTTACGACTTTACAGCTTTAGATGTAGGGCTATATACATGCATTTCATTTGCAGCTAGCAGAAGCAAAGCTTCACTCACGTTCATTATGATAACTACTTTAGATGTAGGACCATATACATGTGTATTGCATTTTCTGCTAGCAAAAGTAAAGATTCCAAGAAGGCTGTAAATTTGTTGTGTACTCTTGCTTACTGTAAAAGAATTTATCGTAGTAAATAATTATGGTGGCCATCAATTATAGTTGTGGAGCAGAGATCTGAAGTTGCAGGCACGACTCTGCTTTATAAAGCAGTCAATTGGGGAAGACTCTGAAAGACACCCTCTTCATTAGGGTGTAAACGAGCAGAGCCACTCGTGAATGGCTCGGTGTTCGGCTCAATAAAAGTCCGTTCTAACTCATTTATTAAAACTTGTTTAATAAACGAGCCGACCTCAAGCTATATAAAGCTCAGCTCGTTAAGCTCGCGAATAAGCTCGTAAGCCAACTCGTAATTTTAATTTTTAGTAATTTGATTTTATATATATATAATTATAAATTTGTGTTGTAAAAAATATATTATTTAAATAAAATTATAATTTTTATTAAATATATTATAATTTATTTAATAAATAATTTATTTTTAGTTTTTTAATTTATAATTTTAATTTATAGGTTGTATTTTTAAAACTTTTTTTAAACTTAAGATCGCGAACAGCGCTTGAATACCAAGTGGGATAGCGAGCTCGGCTCAATTATAAACAAGCCAAGCTTGAACTAGCTAAAGCTCAACTCGGCTCCGCTTGATTACACCCCTACTCTTCATTTTGCAGCACACAGCTGGTAAAGGTTCTTAAGAAATTGCACAAAGAAAAATCCCAAAAAGCTCATCATGTTCTAGTTTCTGGAACTGCATACAATTTGTGCAAATTCCCTATGGGACTGGCAGTACAGATCTTCATGAGTTAAACTTAAAGCTGTCAAAGAAGTTGATGCAGGAATGTGCTTTTATTAAGTGCCAATATCCAAAATGGACAAAACATGGAGTGCTAAGATGGTGCTTCCAGAAACATGAAATAGAACAGTACATAATCCATGAAAGATAACAGGAAAGTGGTAAAAGGCTGAAATAAGTTGTTAATAACACATGAAAGAATATAATTAATGGCTTTATTTAATTAAAATAACTCATAAAGGAACAATAATGTAATGAACCCCTGAAATTATCCCAAACCAAATCAATTACAAATACACAACTCTTCTACAATAAAATCATAAAAAATTGAATTTTGAAATTGATCCACTCGCCCTCATTTTTGCTGTCCAGAAATTAAAAGAGCAAAAGAGAAAATGATAAAATAAAATAGGGGAGAAAAATTTAGCAACCACTTTAATTAGAAGAAGCCCTTGGCAGCAAAAAGAAAAGGAAAAAAAAGTATAGGATGCATTTATCCGGCTCTAGCCTTTGCTTTGCATGATTAGAAGCACTTCCTGTGTACAATGGATGGCCCAGACTCATCATATTCTGCCTTTGCAATCCACATCTGCACTCAAAAGAACGGAAAATTTTTCCAATCAGATTAGAAGCCGCGAATTATTTCAAAACAAGATCAGAAGCCAAAGAGGTTGGGGTTCATTGGTTTTAGATTTAAGCAAAACATCATGTGCTAGCTAAATATTCAAAAGACAATGCTTGCTAGTCTTTTAACAGTAGCTAAATGCAAAACATCTGCAATATGTAATTTACACAACAAGCTAAGGATGAAAGGGAACTCAAGTCATCAACAATTATCAAATGTCAGTTATCACAATTTATTATTGTAGTCCCTAAGCATGTAATGAAATTTTAAGGCGCTAGCCAGAACCACTTGGCTTACACACAGCAACAAAAAAGCACCAATATGAGTAGGATCAACTGTAAAATCAATTCTGTTAGCAGCCGGTAGAAGAATAAGAGGATGCAATACCTGCTGGAATGTGCTGAGGGATGCCAAAATGGAGCCTCCTATCCAGACACTGTACTTCCTCTCTGGTGGTGCCACCACCTTAATCTTCATGCTGCTGGGAGCTAATGCTGTAATCTCCTTGCTCATCCTATCAGCAATGCCTGGAAACATAGTAGAGCCACCACTGAGGACAATGTTGCCATAGAGATCCTTCCTAATATCGACATCACACTTCATGATAGAGTTGTAAGTGGTTTCATGTATGCCAGCAGCTTCCATCCCGATCATGGATGGTTGGAACAGAACCTCTGGACAACGGAATCGCTCAGCTCCAATGGTGATAACCTGTCCATCTGGCAGCTCATAGCTCTTCTCAACAGATGAGCTGGTTTTCGCTGTCTCTAGCTCCTGTTCATAGTCAAGAGCAATGTAGGATAGTTTCTCCTTCATGTCTCTTACAATTTCCCGCTCAGCTGTGGTGGTGAAAGAATAACCACGCTCGGTCAAGATTTTCATAAGGGCATCAGTGAGATCACGGCCTGCCAGGTCTAGACGCAGAATGGCATGTGGGAGGGCATAGCCTTCATAGATGGGAACTGTGTGGCTCACACCATCTCCAGAGTCCAGAACAATACCTAAACAGAGCATATTGCTCACCAAACTTATTAATCCACACAATTCAGCTCTACTAATGTTCAATCAATGAGAAAAATTTTCTACTCCCAATTCAGACACAATCGCAGTCTGATCTCTGATTGTAACAATAAATATATAGTAGTATGTATGACTCACCAGTGGTACGGCCGCTAGCATAAAGGGAAAGGACGGCCTGGATGGCAACATACATTGCAGGAGTATTAAAGGTCTCAAACATGATCTGGGTCATCTTCTCACGATTGGCCTTAGGATTGAGAGGAGCTTCAGTGAGAAGAACTGGATGCTCCTCAGGAGCCACACGAAGCTCATTGTAAAAGGTATGATGCCAAATTTTCTCCATATCATCCCAATTGCTAACAATACCATGCTCAATTGGGTATTTCAATGTCAAAATACCTCTCTTTGATTGAGCTTCGTCACCCACATAGGCATCTTTCTGGCCCATACCAACCATCACGCCAGTGTGGCGAGGACGACCCACAATACTAGGGAACACAGCCCTTGGAGCATCATCTCCAGCAAACCCAGCCTGCAAATTTCACAAAAACAGAAAAGGCAAAGATCAAATCGATTCAAGAAACAAAATTTAGATACCCTTTTGACGAACAAAGGGATCCGAGCAACATTTACATACATACCTTCACCATTCCGGTACCATTGTCGCATACAAGAGGCTGAATATCCTCACCATCTGCCATCTCGTTATGCCTGCAACCAAAACAAATCCCAAAAAAAAAAAAATGCTAACTCTACATGAACAAATGAACAAAACCCACTTCTTTTTTTATCTTATAATTCACAACAGCAACCAATTTGAAATCAGAATGCAACGATTCAACGTTCCATTTCTTATGTTTCAGTGCACTCTTTTACACAAACAGTGCAAAAATCAATTGAAATATAACAAAATCAGATCCAAAATGCATCAAATTACCTTCACTGAATTATTAATATTCACAAATATTTTCTGGGTTTTTGTTTTTGTTGATGTTTATACAATGGGTGATGGTGGTGCTGCTCCTGGCTGGAGGGTGTTAAGCTACCCGCCTTCTTGTTTTGAAAAAAAAAAGAAGAGAGGAAGAAAAGGAAATGAAATTGGCATGAAATGAAATGAAATTCAACTTAAATGAACCTCAAATTCAGTTTCGAGTGATCATGGCCATCGGTTTTCAATATCTGATCTATGGCCCCTATGACGAGTCACTCTTATGGTGACAACAGCTGGCTCACTTTTTGGGCGTTTCATTTCATAAGGACGAATCTACCCTTCACCATTTCCAAAATTTTCCAATCCACCCATTGAGGGTGTTATTGGAATTATGCTTTTTCCTTCCTTTTGGCGATTGCAGTTTTGCTTGTTTTTACCCTTTCAAGTGAAACCCTTTTAATAACTAGTTTTAGTGAAAATAATTAATATATTATTTAAAAAAATGCTTTGCTTAAATAATATTTTAGGTGATAATGTGGCATTTACATTCTTATTATAGAGTTATTTTATGAATTTATCCTCCTTTTTAAGGATCTACGCATTAATTTGTTGTGTTATTGAAAAGTTTATGATCTTCTAATCATTAGAATTTTAAGATTTAATTTTGTATTTTAATTTAGTTTAAAGTAAGAATTAATTATTGTTCAAAAATTTTATAGCATCAAAAAAATTTAAAATCAAACCGATCGGCTCAAGAAATTAAATTAAAAAAGTCAAAATTTTAATCCAATTTAAAATTAAAAATAAGTTTAATAAAAAAATTAGATTTTTATCAACATTTACTAATTCAAATGATAAAAAAATTAAATTTTTATAAATAAGGTTTAGAGTTTGTGTTGTATTCATGGAAAAAATAGAAACTAAAAAAAAATTATCATTTTTATATGCCCACGTAACTTAATTTTAAAATTTATCAAAATTCTTATAACTACTAAATATCATACATAAAAAATTAATTTTTATTTAAAAAGATTATTTTTAATTTAATATATGCATTTTATATTACTACTTAATTAATCAATTTAAAATACTTTATTTTAATATTTTTAAATAATTAAATAAAATATATACTAATTTTTATAGCAACAGAATTCACGGTTAATTTAATAAAAAAAAGTTGAAACTATCACAAGTAAATACCTTAATTCAATTTTCATAAATACCCTTCCAAATAAAAAACCAACAAAAATCATTAAGAACTCAATATGGAATTGTCAATTTTTGGTAAAAAGGGGCAAATCAGTCCAATAAAGTGCCCCTACTAAAAAAGAAGCAATTAAAAAAATCTACCTTTTTTGCTAATCACTTTTTTATTAATTGTTGGGTGAATTGGAAAAAAAGAAAACAAAAGTGGGGCCTACTTTGCCAACACAACATTCCATTTCCAACTATTTGGAGATCATGTCGGTGTGTTTGTTCAGGTGCTCCCGATACTATTACCAATTGGCTGTTATACCTTCATTTTCGCCTATAATAACTACGTCTTTGTTGACCAGGAGATTTAGTCAAAGAATCCAACGGTGGATACGGGACTTGTATAAAATAATCAGTGACGTGAGATGCATAACGACCCAAGAAAAGCTCGCAACGTGCTGACCTATTTTGGGACAGGTTAATATTGGTTCACTACTGCAAAATATGCGGAGAAGAGGATTTGATTTGGACATGGTCACCGCTAATTTTGTTTAAATTTTCCACAATAAGCATGCCATCTTTTTGTACCATCAATCATAAAATTAAATTTTAATGTGGGTTGATGTTGAAATTAATTTTAAATACTTATTTAAATATATTAATAAAATATCAAAATTAATAATTTTTCTTTTTTGATCCATTTAGTTTGAAACTTTGATGGGTTGAGCATATAATGGAAAAATATCGAATTGAAAGACATTAAAATTATATTAAATCTAATAATTTTGATTCCAAACCAAATTAATTAACTAATTTGGTATTCACTAAATTTTTTTATTAAAATTGAATCGAGACTGAATATTAAGTTAATAAATAATATTAAAATGTTAGTGAATTTAACTATATAATTTTCATTATATTATCAATCAATACATATTAAATAATATATGTATAATAATATATAATAAAAAATATGCTTGTGTTTAAAATATAATAAATAAATTATCAACAAAATATTTGTATTAATTTTTGTTATTATTATTATTATTATTATTATATGAAATGTCCATTTTATTACAACTTAAATTTAAAATATGAAAAGAAAATAACTATTTTAATATCATATGGTTCCAATTATAGTTTATTAATTAAGTTATTATTATTATTATAGATAACTAAAACTACCTGGTTTTGATTATAAAGTTAAAATATTATAAAAAATAAAATGAGTTCTTCCTTTTAATCAACTTTTTCCATTTCTTATCATTTCTAATTCATCTATTTCTACTTTTTATTTACACTCATTTTGATTAAAAGTAATTATATTAATTTTATTTGACAGTTTTTTTCAACTAATTCTAATATATTTACGTATCTATTTTTTTTATTCTGTTTACATTTTATTGTTTTTAGTTTAATTTTTTAATAAAAAATATTGTCATTAGTCCCAATTTTATACTATGAATTTGTTGTGCATTTTTATTTATGTTTTTAGATAGATGTAGTTAAATTTTCGAATTTCTGTTTTTTAATTTACCCTACTAATCCGTTTCAAAAGAATTGAATTTCTATAACAAGCCCTTCAAAAATAATAGGATAATATGGTATGGAAATTTTAAATTTAGTACGGTGTTGGAGATTTTATTTTTTAAATTTTCAAATTTTGATATAGTTTCAAAGATATTAAATTTTTAAAATTTTCCAACACTTACTCACCTCTAATTATGGAATACTAAAAGGTAGGGCTACAAACGAGTCGGTGTTCGGCTCAATAAAAAATCATTTGAACTCGTATATTGAAATTTGTTTAATAAACAAGCAGAGCTCAAACTATATAAAGTTCAATTCTTGAAGCTCGTGAACAAGTTCAAATAGAAGCTTGTCAGCCAACTCGTAATATTAATGTTTAATAATTTGATTTTAGATATATAATATATAAATTTTTATTTTAAAAATATTTTTAAAATATATTATTAGAATAAAATTATAATTTTTTGTTATATATATTATAATTTATTTTATAATTTTATAATTTTCATGTGTTTATTTGTTAAATATTATAATTCGAATAATAAATTATAAATTGAGTGGTTGAGATGATGCAATGATTGACCTTTGTAAAATGATCAATGAGAATTTCAATTTTTTCTGTTTAGAATTATTTTTTGAAATAAAAGAAAATTAAATTTGAAGGAATCATCTCCCCTTTTAATTAAGTTGGGAGTGTCTAAGTCGACTTTTTCTCTAATTTTCTTAAATCTATCATTATATGAAAACGCATTGCTAAAAATGAATGAAATGGTGCATGTTATTTTATAACAAAATCATACCAAAATACTATGATATTAAAAATATTTATTTTTTTAATTGAATAAATATATTGCGGCCATTTATAGTTTAAATATTTTTTAATTATATCTAATATATTATTAATAGATATAAGCATGTATTACAAATATTTTTTATTTAATATAAATTATTTTTAGTTTTTATACACACTTATTATACAAAAATTATCATAAAAAAAATATATTATGTTAGTGTTAATTTTGTATAGACAGTAACTATGTATATTTATAAAAATTTATTTTTTATGTTTTTATTTTTTAATAATAAATATGGGCTATTGTGTTAATTTTCAATGAGATTTCATTCATTTAAAATAAATTTGAGACAAAATGAACTTTAATTATGTGAAAATAAATATGTAACTACTTTTTGAAAACATTTGTCTATTTCTAAAATATGTCTTTGTATATAAACCAAAATGATAGAAAATATGTGTTTATATATACCAAAATGTTAGTAAGTGAATAGTAAAATGATAATTTTTTTTCAAAGGTATTTTTAGATGTAAAATTTAATTTTTGTCATTGTCTATTTGAAAAAAAGAAGGCTGCCATCGATAGTGCACTCCATCAAAATTTAGGTCATATAATCTTTATATTAACTAAAAAAATTTAAAAAACTAACAAATATTTATTATTAATTAATTAAAGTGTGTATTAATCATTCAACACTCATAATATGTGTTAATCATCTATTCGCAATAATGTTTATACTGGGTGTAAACAATAATTTTTCATTTTATAAAACAAAGAGTACGTAATTGTTTATAATTTTTCCATCATATTGTACTCAATTGATAAGCAAAAATTATGTAAGGATGAGAATAATTAACAATATAAACATAAAAACATTATAAAAAATAATATAAACATGCATTTATGCTATGTTTGGATGGCAACTATGCAAAAGATTATGCAAACATAGCATAAATGCATGTTTATATCATTTTATAACATAGCATAAACGATATGGTAAAAATTATGCAAAGGATTTGACAACTATATTGATTTGTATAAGGAAAAACTATTTTGTCTATCCTCAACTTTGAATCAATTATTAATCTAATTATATTTTTAAAGTTATTTTAATTTACTCTTTTAACTTTTAATTTGTGTCAATTCTATCCAAACGACAATAGACATGCGACAGAGCTGAGATGACATTCCTACATGGCATAAGAGCGTCTCACATGGCAAAAAAACATTTTATGTGACTATATCATTTGATCAATTCTATCATCAATTTTTTGAGTTTTGTCAAATTTATTTAGATGACAAATAAATTTTGAGATTTTTTAAAATTATATTCATAACTGTTTAATTATGCATATAAAGAGTATTTAGTTATAATTGAGAAATTAAAATTAATTGACTCAATTTAGTTTTTAGTGTTGAATTATGATAATAAATTATTTTCTTTTAAAAATAAAACAAAATTAGAAATTAATTTGAATTTTAATATTGTAAATATTTTTTTAATGATTAAATATAAAAATAAATAAAAAATAAAGGAATCTTTAGTAATTAAAAAAAGAAAGAGAGAGACCTCCCGCCATTTACAATAGTAAAATGGCAAGATGTCTATGTGACAACACTTTTTGCTTTTTTAGGAAAATAAGAAAGAAAAGTTTGTCATTTTTTATTTTACTATTTGAAAGTTAAATTTTTTTTTACTAAATCACCACAAATTGATTATTTGTGTTAAAATAACCACAAGTTGAAAAGTAATTTATTTTTTACCTTAAAGTGAAATAAATCTACTAATAGCTCTTAATTTATCTAGGCATAACATGTGTTTCTTGATATAACTTTTTATGTTTAAAACAAACTTTAATTTTTTTTAATAGAGAAGTTATATGACCTAAATATTGATGGATTATATAATGGGGGAGGCTTCTCTCTCTTTTTTTAATTACTAAAGATTCCTTTATTTTTTATTTATTTTTATATTTAATCCTTAAAAAATATTTACAATATTAAAATTCAAATTAATTTTTAATTTTTAAAAGAAAATAATTTATTATCATAATTCAACACTAAAAACTAAATTGACTCAATTAATTTTAATTTTTCAATTATAACTATATAGTCTTTATATGCATAATTAAACAATTATGAACATAATTTTAAAAAATCTCAAAATTTATTTGTCGTCTGGATAGATTTGACACAATTCGAAAAGTTAAGGATAGAACTGATCAAGTGAGATGGCCATGTAAGATACTTTTTTGCCATGTCAGACGCTCTTATACCACGTAGAAATGTCACCTCAGCTCTGTCTTATGCCCATTGCCGTTTGGATAGAATTAACACAAATTAAAAAATTGAAAGAGCAAATTGAAGTAACTTTGAAAATAAGATTAGATTGATAATTGGTCCAAAATTGAGAATAGACCATATAGTTTTTCCTTTGTATAAATGAAAATTTCAAACAAATTCATAATAGATTTAAAAAACTCATTTAGTGAGGATTTAAAATAACATTTAATTTCATATTATTTGAAATCTTTATATTTGAAATTAATATTTAAAATCTAAAATTTTAAATCAAATACTTGCATCCAAATACAATTTTAGGTGATTTGAATTAAATATATATTTTCATTCATTTAAATATTAAACATAAACAAGCACGGTTTAAAAAAAATTATATTTTATACAAGCTCTAGTTTTTCTAGTATATAATCACATATAAATGATCTGAAGTTAAAATTTATAATTTCACATTACTAGTTTTAGCTATCATTTATTCAAAATGCAATTAAGGGAAAAAGTTTTTATAAATATCATGATTAAAGCCAATCCAAAAATAAAAGTTTAGAAATCCATGATTAAAGCCAACCAAATACAACTTTAGGTGATTTGAATCAAATATATGTTTTCATTCATTTTAAATATTAAACATATACAATCACGGTTTCAAAAAAAAAAATTTATATACAAGCTCTAGTTTTTCTAGTATATAATCACATATAATGATCTGAAGTTAAAATTTATAATTTCACATTGCTAGTTTTAGCTATCATTTATTCAAAATGCAATTAAGGGAAAAAGTGTTAATAAATATCATGATTAAAGCCAATCAAAAAATAAAAATTTAGAAATCCATTATAACCTAAAATTTCAAGTATTAATTAATTTAAATCATGTTACTTAATTATCTCTAGCAAAGATTAGATGAACAAGTCCAATTACATGCATATATAATTTGTTTGACCCAAATCCATGTTAAATTAGTTAGTTAACAACATTTATTTTTAGTTATTTCAAAAAAAAACATTAATTGTTAGTGGGAAACCAACAATAACATAATTAACTTTAATCATTTTAACATTTAACATTGAATAAACATCATTAAAGCAAATGGGATCTTAGGACATGTGAATTATTAGATCAAGGGTTATGATTGCGAGGTTTTGACCCAACATGTCAAAAAAAACTTTTCTTTTTCCTCTTTTTCTTGTAGATTCTATGGATTGGTCACAATGGTGATCCAGCAATATATTGCTGGGAGGGAGAAGAGAAATTAGCTTTTTTGAGTTGAAAGTTAAGACAATAAATGGCTTTAGGCATGTAGACACTTTTTTTAATTTTTCTTTTGATGCTTATGAAACTTAAAATCTTAAGCCTCGTACTCTTCAAGTCTAGTGGCAATGATTGAACATTATATACACTTTTTATGTTTCAAGCCTACCCACATATGTGCTAGAACACATGCATCATTTTACATTAATTCGGAATTGTGGTATGCATATCTTACTTTTAATATATTATACTAAAGTTGATGCATAATGTATCGTTATCTCAATACCATTTCCATGAACTAATAATAGTTAGAATTAGTTGGTAGTGACTGTTTTCGTTTAAATAACATTTAGGTTCAAACTGTGATGTATGTAATTGTGTTAAATTAATTGTTAGAAGACTATTACTGCTCTTATGAACTATTACTGCTCTTATGATCATAATCCAGTAAACTTCAAATATCGATAATTGGGGAAAAAACCATCTCCATAATTTTACATATGTTATTTGTAGAATTGTAAATTAAGATGAGATACATTAATTTTACATCAAATTATTAATATAGCTTAAAGAAAAAAATATTAATATAATATTAACAAAGAGGAAAAAAAGGGCCCTTTTTTCTTTTTCTCAAATACTCCATCTTATCAAGTGCGTACAAAATTATTAACCTAGTTCATTTTGAATTCATGCATTAATTTAAAGATGAAATTTCATAAAATAGCCCATTTAACTAGGGTCATTCTTTTATGATCTGGCCCATTACGTCAATTTTAATTTTTACGTTCTCTTTTTGCCTCGCATTTTTATAGTTTTAATTTCTAGCCTCTCTCTTTAGCGGTTTCTACCCTTTCTCATTAAGATACGTACAAGCACAGGCAATTTCACTTCACTTGGGACTTCGCTTGCTGTGCTGATCTGATAATCAGTTTCCATGGCTTCCATCTCTTCAACTTATAGTCTCTCACTTCTTCTTCTTCTTCTTCTCTTCACTCCTTCAATTTTATCACTATCAAATCAGGTACTTGCTATTGTTATTATGATTCACTTGAAAAAAATTGAGTTGACTTAGTGTTTGGATGCCGAGAAAATGAAATTAGATACGACATGTATCAAAAAAAGAAAAAGAAAGAAAGAGTTGATTCAACTGGGTGAATTGTATGAATTTATATAATAATAAAGAAATTATTATTATATTGAAACTTTTTTTTCGAAAAGATATTGAAATTTTTTTTTCGAAAAGATATTGAAACTTTTTTTATAAAAAAAGAGTTGAATTTAATTTAATTATCTGTTTGTTGTGAATATTGACAGTTTTGTGAGGTTGGGAATGGATATGGTGAAACTGCATGTGGAATTCCATCATCATCATCATCGTCATCAAAGATTTTGATTAAAGGAGGAACTGTTGTAAATGCTCACCATCAAGAGGTTGCTGATATGTGGAGGATGGAATCATTGTTGCTGTGAAACCTAATCTCAAGGTTTGTTTCTCTCTCTCTCTCTCTCTGCTGGATATGTGTAATTATAGAGTGTAGCCCAATGAAACAGATGGAATAGATGATCCATCAATCTAAATAATAGTTTGTAATGCATACTAGAATAGATTTTCCTGGTAACTTCACTTGACTCTTTAGAATACTTTTACATCTCTTAATAAAACATTTGAGGCCCTGTTATGAGAAAGTAGGCTTTCTTTTTGTATATTTCTTGTTCAAACAGTTCAAAATGATGTGTTTTTGCTCTTCTAAGGCAGTAGCTGATTTCGGTACAATTGATATATGCCAATCTACCAGTAAAACTTTGCAAAACAGGTCTTGACCTCAGGTTCATGTTTCTGCTTTTGTTAATTTTTCATCTAGTTCCTAATGTAAATGCACTATTTTTATTTAAAAATAAACAGGAATAAAACATTTATTCTGTATTGTGATTTTTTGTGCTTATATTTTTTAGATTTGCTTTTATCAAACTGTGCAATGCGGTTGTTTCTTATGCAAGAGGAAATTGCATTGATCGCCTCCCAGTACTGCTTTATAAGACAATCTGGGGTATATATGCTTATAAATATGATTGTACATGTTGGTGGAGCATCTCTTGAAGGATTTGTTGCTACATAGTGTTGTACAATTCGGGTTAATTTCCACCAATAATAAATTCACCTGGATAACTATTATCTAGGTGACTAGAGTGAAAACGATTGTACTAAAAATCACCCCAAGATAAAATTCCCAGGAAAGTGGTGGGGTCACAATGCCTC
>CATIWM010167618.1:0-14291 GCA_949671775.1 Mallotus repandus
TCTAATAACTATTAAATTAATTAAAATATAATTTTAATATAATTGAAAGTATATTTCCTATTTTAATTAGGTTCACTTCTATTTTATTTTTAACAAAATTAAATTAAATTATTTAAAATATAATTCTAATATAATTGAAAATATATTTCCTATTCTAATTAGGTTAATTTCTATTTTATCTCTAATAAAAATGAAATTAATTAAGATAAAATTCTAATTTAATGGAAAGTATGTTTTCCTATTTTAATTATGTTAATTTCTATTTTATCTCAAACAATTAAATTAATTAAAATTTTAGTGATAATTTTGTTTAAAATATATATTTTCTATTTTAATTTGTTGCACTTCACTAGTTGATTTATGCACTCTTCCAATTTTTTTGCATAGCAAAGTACATAATTATCCTTCCCTTTGCTGTTGTGAATGCTTTTTTTAGC
Source organism: Mallotus repandus (assembly GCA_949671775.1). NCBI lineage: Eukaryota > Viridiplantae > Streptophyta > Magnoliopsida > Malpighiales > Euphorbiaceae > Mallotus > Mallotus repandus. Next base: position 438 of record CATIWM010167618.1, read on the forward strand.
ATGGCCAAAACAGACTTTACCTTAGAATGCTGCAAATGTATGATAAAAATTAAAAGTTGTGAGGAAAGAGAAGTCGCCTGGAGCAATATATCCAATTGTACCAGAAATTAAGATGGATGATGCTGATGTGGATGACTGATCAAGATTCTTGGCAACAGCAAAGTCCGAGATGTGAGGCTCCATTTCAGAGTCCAGAAGTATATTTCGTGGTTTGATATCTCTGAGCAACAAACATTGCAAGACATATGTCATCCTAGTGCTCATCTTCATTGATTCATTCAATTAAAAACATTTTTTAACAAAACATGTCTGGACCCATCATATGCAGTTATGAACACAACACTGTGACATTTTATGTCATTATTCTAGACACACTTTTGAAAATGCTTCTATTACATGATTCTTTGTTTGGCTTTGATGTAAACTGCCGCAATGCCATGATAGCATAATTAAGGTAAAGCTTCTAGGAGCTGAGAATTGAGCACAATTTCTTATACCAACTAATTCATTGTTCTACCCATAATTTTTTCGAGAAATTTAATGGTCCCATCACGTTTCATTGTTGGTATTAATTTTTTGTTATATGGGAAACAAGCAGCTTGTGATCTTTAATCATTTTGGTTGCACAAGTGACAGATATAAGGGAGAAGATTCTTTAAAGCGCATCTTTATATTGATTATTATTGTCTGTTAAGGAAAGTAGAGTCAACCATTACATCAAATCTGGATATTCCACTAATTAGGCAATCAACAGTAGTCAAATCTGTATTTATTTGCTTCCATTTGTATAGAATTCTAAATAGGAATTGACAGTGTGTATGCTTTGATTTAGGAGCTGATTTAGTCCTTGTATTGTGTATATATAGACATTCTCTTTTGCTATCAATAATACATACAGAATTTCACTTATTCTTATTCTTCTCATGGTATCAGAGCGGTCACGCTCCTGATTTCTTTTACGCAAAACATATTGTCCACCTTCTTTTAGCCAACATCTATAGCAGAAAAAGGTTAAAAACTCAAAGCTCAGCCAAGCCTGAAGCTAACAAATTTGACAGCCCAACTGACCCCTTCTACCTCCACCGTTCAGACCAACCTGGTCTTGTACTCGTTACACAATTGTTGAATGAAGAAAATTACAGTACCTGGAGTCGTGCCATGCTCATGGCTCTTAGGATCAAAAACAAAGAAGGTTTCGTCAATGGTACCATCAAACAACCATTGGAGACTTCCCTTGAAGAATTCCAATAATGGAAACGTTGCAACAATCTTGTAAGAGCATGGATTTTTAACTCAATATCACCAAATATTGGAGCAAGCATAATACACATTAATAGTGCTCATGAAATTTGGGCTGATTTGGAAGAACGTTATTCAAACACCAATAGTGTTCATCTTTTCGAGGACAGATTCTTCTCATGGATCCACTACCTGCTGTAAACAGAGCTCACTCCTTAATCCTTCAAGATGAAAAACAGTGAGGTATATCAAAAGGAGGAGCACCTATGGTTAAAGCTTCAGCTCTTGTTGTGAGGAATAATTCCAGAAATTCTGCAGTAAAAAATCCTCATTTAAAATGTGGAACTTGCAACAAGGTTGGTCACACCTCAGAGACATGTCGATCACATCTCAAATGTAATTATTGCGGTTGGCAAGGTCACACCATTGATGTTTGTAGAAAGTTACAAAAGAATTCCACAGGTAACAAATATGATCAACGAGAACACAAGAATGTTTCCTCCAAGGCCAACCATGCAAATGCAACCACACACATTGCTGGTAATCAATATTCTATTACAGTTGAACAGTACCAGAATCTCATAGCATTACTCAATGGAAATAAGTCAAATTCCATGGCCAATCATGTTGGTAGCACATCAGCCATGAGTGATGTCTCAAGTACAATTCTTTGTGCATCAGTTATTAACAAAGAAATGTGTTGGATACTTGACACAGGAGCCATGGGTCACATGGTATACGCAACTGATTTGTTAACCACCAACCGTCGTGTAATCAATCGAACATTATATCTACCAAATGGAGCCATTGCTGCTGTAACACACATAGGCAGCATTCATTTTGCCAATTTTGTTTTACGTGATGTGCTATGTGTCCCCTCTTTTCTACTAAATCTGATTTCAATTAGCAAACTTCTTCATAAAACCAATCATGCTACTATATTCACTGATCATACCTTTTTGCTATAGGACTAACAATCGGGGAAGACGATTGGGATGGGAACTGAGTGAGGAGGACTTGACTATCTTGATACTGCACAAAGAACCAACTGTAATGCATCCATTGCACCTACCTCTTCTTCTCCAAAACTTTGGCATCAACGCCTTGGTCACCTATCCAATAAGATTTTTCATTTACTCTCTCATTCAGCTATAAATATTCAGTATTATGATATTTCTAATTGTTTAATTTGCCCTTTAACTAAACAGACTTGTAGTTCATTCCCATTAAGTTCTATTCGAACTAAACCACCTTTTGAATTAATACATGTTGATATTTGGGGAGGATATCATGTTCCTTCTATCACAGGGGCACGATTTTTTCTTACGATTGTCGATGATTATACCCGTTGCACATGGACTTATTTGATGCAGCATAAATCAAATGCACATACATATATTACTGCATTCATTAACCTTGTTGAAACACAATTTTCCTTGAAAGTCAAAATTATTCGTAGTGATAATGGACCTGAATTTATTTTGAAAAATCTATATTTGGATAAAGGTATCATTCATCAAACTAGTTGTGTTTCCACTCCACAGCAAAATGGAGTACCCGAACGAAAACATCGACATCTTCTCAATGTAGCCCGAGCATTATTATTCCAAGCTAATCTTCCTAAGAAATTTTGGGGGGATGCAATCTTGACAGCTACATACCTCATCAATTGCATACCCACACCTCTTCTTCAAGTGAAAACACCTTTTGAAGTACTCTTCCCATTTACGTGTTTTTGGGTGTTTGTGCTTTGTCTCTACTCATTACCATCGTCCTACAAATTTGATGCTAGAGCCACACAATGTCTTTTCTTGGGTTATCCATACTCTCAAAAAGGGTACAGGGTTTATGATCTCTTAACAGGTAAAATTTTCACTTCACGTGATGTCATTTTCTTTGAAGAAAATTTTCCCTTTTCATCTTCCGCTGCAAATTCACCTCTTATTCCTCATCCCTCACCAATATATGATGATGACAGTCCATATCTAGAAAAATTCTCACCGGACAGCCCCCCTCAAGAAGATGATTCACTTGCCAACAAAGACACCAATTTTCAAAACAGTTCCCAAACCACAACTTCTTCTCCATTAATTGATCAATCTACTTCACCGTTACCTTCAGTTCCACAAAAATCTCCACCACGATTGACTCATACCACAAAACCACCCGAACACCTCAATTAGTATCAAGTTGCTATTTCTCTTCCTTCACGGAACATCTCAATGTCTAACTCGGTTTTGGTTACAGCAGCAGGAATCACCTATCCTTTATCTCATTTTCTTTCATATGATAGATTATCTTCCAAACACAAGGCTTCACTACTTCTCTTTCGGTTGAAAAGGAACCATCCTCATTTGCAGATGCAGTTTGTGATCCAAAATGGCGTCTTGCTATGCAGCAAGAGCTTGATGCACTCAAAGAAAATGGCACATGGTATTTACAATCTTTGCCTCTTGATAAGAAGCCGATTGGGTGCAAATGGGTATATAAGATTCAATTTCGATATGATGGCACTGTGGAACGGTATAAAGCCCGGTTGGTTACAAAAGGCTACAACCAAGTTGAAGGACTTGACTAACAAGAAACTTTTTCTCCTGTTGCAAAACTTGTTACAGTTCGAATTCTTCTTGCCATGGCCTCAACTCAAAAATGGCATCTTCACCAACTTGATGTAAATAACACCTTCTTACATGGAGATCTTGATGAAGATGTTTACATGTCCTTACCACCTGGTTTCGGATGAAAGGGGGAGACACGAGTTTGCAAATTTCACAAGTCTTTGTACGGCTTCAAACAAGCTTCGCAGCAGTGGTTCATTAAGCTTTCTACTGCCCTTAAGAAAGCCAACTTCAAGCAATCCAAGGCTAACTATTCTTTGTTCGTCCGATCCCAGAATGGTAAATTTACTTGTCTCCTTATTTACGTAGATGATGTTATCCTAACAGGAAACAATCTACAAGATATTGAAGACACCAAGTCATTTTTTAAGAATCAGTTCAAATTGAAAGATTTAGGAGAATTGAAGTATTTCCTAGGTATAGAGGTTGCACGATCCAACAAAGGTAATGCTCTTTCACAACGGAAGTATGCTCTCGAAATTCTTGAAGATGCAGGATATCTTGGTGCAAAACCAACTTCTTTTCCTATGGAACAAAACTTATCTCTCAGTAATTTTGAAGGAGAATATATTGATAATCCATCTTCATATCGAAGGCTTGTTGGTCGGTTGATTTATTTGACTATAACAAGGCCAGACTTGGCATATGCAGTCCATGTTTTGAGTCAATTTATGGACAAACCGAGAGTGCCACATTTAGAAGTAGCTTGTCGTGTTTTACGGTATGTTAAACAAACACCTGGACAAGGAATATTTTTTCCTGCAAAAAATTCAATTCAGTTAAATGCTTTTTGTGATGCGGATTGGGCTAGATGTCGTGACAAACGACGGTCGGTTACTGGATATTGCATATTTCTTAGGAGCTCACTAGTTTCTTGGAAGACCAAAAAGGAAACGACTATATCACGGTCCAATGCAGAAGCTGAATAACGATCCATGGCTGCAACTTCTTGTGAGATTACATGGCTGAAAGGAATTTTGCAAGACTTGGTTATCAAACATTCACATCCTGTCAATTTGTACTGTGATAATCAAGCAGTACTACATATTGCTTCAAATCTAGTTGATCACGAACGTACAAAGCATATAGAGATAGATTGTCATCTTGTGCAAGAAAAGGTTCAAGAAGGGATGATCAAGATGACTCATGTGAACACATCAAATCAGCCAGCAGACATTTTCACAAAACCTTTGAGTTCCTTACAATACTCGATTCTACAAAACAAGTTAGGAATAATCAATATTCATTCCAAACTTGAGGGGGAGTGTTAAGGAAAGTAGAGTCAACCATTACATCAAATCTGGATATTCCACCAATTAGGACAATCAACAGTAGTCAAATCTGTATTTATTTTCTTCCATTTGTATAGAATTCTAAATAGGAATTGACAGTGTATATGCTTTGATTTAGGAGCTGATTTAGTCCTTGTATTGTGTATATATATACATTCTCTTTTGCTATCAATAATACATACAGAATTTCACTTATTCTTATTCTTTTCATTGTCAATAAGTAAATAACAAGAGAAAGTAGAGAACCTCCGCGCTGAGAGCTGCTTTTGTAGATTCAGACTGCATGCTGGAGTGCTCTTTTTATACCTTTTGAAAAATAGATGGAATACATGACATAAACAGAAAGGATTGTCAGAAAACTAGAATTCTGTGTTGCTAAGATTGTAGTATTCACCTGACATTTATCTTCAATGGAATATTAGCAGAAAATATTTTCTAGTAAAGCATTTGCATGCAGCAAAATAACAACAGAAAATTCTTTGTTATGGTGTCCAAAAGACCAGAAAAATGGAGGTGACAGACAAAAGAGATAATACTTTTTTTTTTTAGGACAAAAGAGATATACTTATTTTACCAATAAAATATATTTTTGCATGCACAAACAATGTACTTAAATGATTTTTTCTCTCATAAATGTTTTTGCATGACATATATTTTAAGGATGTAAGCAACCAAGTCTAATAAATAGTCGGTAATTTGTTCCCAGATCCACTCAATTCTTAAGATTCTGTAGAGAGGAAACAAAGTTAACTTCACACGGATGAGGCAAAATGTTTTAAATTCAAATGAGAAAAGGTATGAAACATAACGGTTACATTTTAACATACCTTTTCTCAATTATGTCAAAGAGTTTACCATATTCTCCATTCACATCATAGGGCACATAATCAGGATGTTCTTTGGCAAGTAAGCTTCTATATTCTTCATAGGAAATATATTTGTCAGCAGATACTTCTGTTTGCTACTACAAGATAAGGCAGAAACATGAATTCAGATTCTTGTACATCAATAGCTGGAAGCATCACTTGTAGATTATAACAGCTGTGAAAAGTCGGGCAAACCAGAGTTGGACATGCCTTGCACATCAAAACACAAACTTTACATATGATCGCCAGCGATTACAAATTAACAAGTCACATAGTTCCAAAATTTCCACATTAAAGAACTATAAACAGACCAAACATCCAAAAGTGAATGAAAAATAATTAAATTTGATGCGCCAAAACAATTTTTTGTAACAGGGGACAGCATAACAGTGTTCACACTGCTTTAAATCAGAAACGTACATTTTGAGTCACAGCTACTATTAAATTTAAAGGGTGAGATAAATTCTTACAGCTTTACAATGTCACCCACAAAGTTTGCCCTCTTCATTCAGGCCAAATAAAAACATTAAAACAAGTAGCTCGATAATGACGATGGTGAACAGCTCAGTACATTGTGCAACAACAAGGATTTGCGACAAATTATTCATGGTGAAGCATTCGAACAAAAAGCTAACGCTAGCACTATATAAAGATCACAGCACATTTTATGCACAACCAAGTGGGATTTCTCTTATATATTGACTAAATTCAACCAATACTACCAAATGGTTTCATGTTTTAACAGAAAAAAAAAATCATTAATACACTCACCTGAAGCATAAAGACCTCTAAAGGAATTGGATCTAGTGTTGTTACAAGATACACATCATTATACTCATTATTAATATAATTGCCATCATATATGACACTGCAACAAATGTAAAGTTAACACGCGCTTGGAATTGGAAAAAGTTGTCAAAGCTCATTAAATCTGGATAATATTCAATAATAAATTTGAATTACTAGCCACTCCTGCTGAAAAACAAATATCAACTCAAATGCATCCTTTGGAAAGACAATGCCTAGCTCTTCCTCAAGCTCTCCTGTAATGAAAGCAATAAAGAGTTTCAGCAAGAAGCATAAGTAAACAAAAGCAGTGATAAAAAAAATCATGTTATTTTGCAAGAATTCAATTACTAATCTGCAGCAAACAATGCCTAGTCAGTTATAATGTTTGAAAAGCTCATAATTGACATGAATTCAATTCTTTTGAGACATTTTGCCAATTGACATGAATTTGCAATTAATTTTAACACTAAAAAATTGACCAACAAAAAACATGAAAGTGCACAGAAAATTAGAAAAAGTAGAACATAACTAGGAAAAAAAAGAAGAAGCTAACATAGCAGTTACAAGCGAAGAATCCCATTGTCCCATTGTCCAGCAGATATATGACCAGCACTGGAAATATCCCATTGTCCAGGCCATGAATCCTTACAATCAGCTCTCTTTTGAAGAAGAAGCTCTCGCGTATTCTCTGCATATATCCACACATGAACTGCACGGTGGTAATCTCCGTCTCTATGAACCTCTCCTCTACATTTTTCACCAAACAAAACAAAACAAAACAAAAATAAAGTTATTTCAACGCCAAAATTGCGTTTAATGATCAAAGATTGCTTCACCAGTTTAATCATCAACAAAAAAGAATGCATTATCAGTCAAATACAAGCACAGTAATGATTGCACATAAACTGTTTGATTTTTTGTTCCTTTTTTTTTTTTTTTGGCAATCCGGAGACTGATATATATGTGTATAGTGAAAACTAGGAGCTTGACGTCGAGGTGTTCTTCGTGTACAATAATAGAAGCAGCATCACCAGTCTCTGCCATTTTGAACGTTGTCTTCTTGAGCTTTTGTCAACTTCTTTTGGTCTTTGTATTGCGTTTGGTTGAGGCACTAATGTCATAAAGCAATTTGGCTTATGAGACAAAGCCAATTTTGAAATATTTTATTTGGTTGCATTCCCCTAAAATTCATTTCATTCGAATAAAATTCATTTCTAATAAATTTTATATTTTGTTATATTATATATGGTATAAATTTAGAATTTAAGTTAATTTTTAATTTTGGTCAAAAAAGTAAAAAAAGTAAAAAAAATGAGTGGTATTTTATTCATTTTAGAAATATAAAGTTAAAAATTGCAGAATTTATTTGAAAATTTCAACTATTTTATTAACATTTTTTCTAATTATAATTAATTTCATAAATTTAAAAATTTTTAATTAAAAATGAAATTCATAATATGTTCATTTAAAATATTTTACTAAATTTTATGAAATTTATTTATATCAAACAAATTTTAAAGTTATTATCCAAATAAATATATAAATCTTACCTTATACACCTTATTCTAATGGAATAAAGTAATTTGGCTTATGAGATAAGCCAATTTTAACATTTTGCTAAACATGTTATTTTTTTTTAAAGAATTACTGTAAAGCTATTGCCGAAAAAAAATATAAATCTTATCTTATATACCTTATTCTATTTTTTTTTATTTTTTATGTGTGATATAAAATTTAGTATTATTGAAAGAGGAAAAATAGTTAGGTACTAGAAGTTAGTATTTTGAAAAATTTTATTAATATTTTGAAAACTATTTTTGTAAGCTACTACTACGAAATGAGATTTCACATTTCTAAATATGCGGAGAGGAATTGAACCAAAAACCTCTCTTCTAAAAGTAAAAAACTAGAAGTGTAAATGAACCAAGCCACTTATGAGCTACTCGAACTTGACTCACTAAAATCTCATTCGAACTCATTTGTTAAGGTGATTGAGTTGAGTCTGAACTTCATTTCAAAGCGCATTTTATAAACAAGCTAACTTCAAATTCTTTAAACTTGACTCCTTTAGATTCGCAAACATGTTTGTAAGTTAATTTATTAACAAACTCATAAAAAGCTATAAGTAGTGATGCGGACCAGATAGCCCTGAATTATATGGAATGTTTGGATTTGGGAAAAAATGTTAAATTACGCAATTCGACTTTTAAAGGTTCTAACTTTTAAGCCCAATTGAACTGCAGGGCCCATAATATGTCAAAACGAAGCTAACTTAGAGACCTACGACAAGTGTTACAGCTATGCCTGTAACACGATAGCTTCAGGCCCAAAATCCATTGTTTAGGGCTTCAAATTTCAGTTTGAACTTTTTATGTTTATTTTTGGAATTTTTTTGGTACTTTTGCATTTTTCTTTTAGGGTTTTTCCCTTATTAGTATTTATTTTTCTTTTTCGGTTGTTGGAGACAGTTTTTTGTTGAATTGATAATCAAAATATCTATTTTTCCAAATATTCGGTACTCTTTGTGAATTAATGAATTCTTGGATGCCTATTTCCTGGTATTCATATTGAATCAACAGGTTATAGAAGGTTGTTTGACGGCCATTCATGCGCGAATCAACAACAAACGACAATTATCCCTTTTAATTTAGGCTTCCGCTACGTCAAGTAGCTTGATATTTTTCAACAATTTTGAACTTTAAATAAATGTAAGATCATATTCATATTTAGGAGATTAAAACAATACAATGTTATCATTTGATTAAATTTTAAGAAATTTTTATTGACGAATTAGCCAAGTGGGGAAAGGAGAAAGCCCTTTAACTTTCTGATGCTTTAGAGAGAGTTATACTATTTGAATATTCAATTTTGGCCAATAGTATTAAATTATTAGGATTTTGTTAAATTAGAATATTTTTGCAAAAACTATTAAACAGTTACTCTTTATTTGGTTCAATCACATTAAGGAATTTATTTCATTTTCAAATAAATTTAAATAAAATTCATTTGCAAATAAATTCTAAATATATTTGAACCAAACACTTTTCATCATTAAAATTGGATTTAGTATTAAGCAATTAGAATTAGAAATAAATTTTACAAAGTTTTCATTTAAACCAAACACATTCACTTGAATTCATAAATGAATTCTATAAAAATTTTGTGAAATTCATTTGAACCAAACACATTTTTGAAAGTGAGGACATGGGTCTTCTTAATTTTTATATGAAGACCCATCTTTGATCCTTTCTTGCTCAGTAAATAACCACTGCACATGCTTTCATTTTGGGTTTCTTTTTCATAATATGAATGCATAAAGATTAATTTTAATAAGCAAAACACATACCTCACTTTAGCTGTCTGTCGTTGTCTAGAGTCTCCCCTGCCTCACATGCATTCGTATATATATATATATATATATATATATATATATATATTGATACCCCTCAGGTATATTCCTATTCAACTAATAACTTATATTTCTAATTAAAAGTGACTTGCAGAATAAGGAAGACCAAATTTAAATAGGAAAAGGTGTCCCTCATCAGGAAGACTTCTGGATCAGGAGGAACCACCTCAAGTAAGAACAAATCCTACAAGACTAAGAAATCCTATTCCTAAGAGGTTTGAGTCAATCTCTCACTATATATATATCTCATTGTATCTCATACGGGAGAGAGATCATTCATTCACACATTCTCATACTTTACATCAAGTCATCATGCCATCATTCCATCCCCTCATCATACACCCATTCTACTTTCCTTGCTATATTATTATTTTTCATACAATTACTGACTTAATCTTCAAAGTATTTATAGGGGAATTCCCGCCCCTTCACCCAGCTTTCTCGTCAATACAGGTTCCATAAGTAAGAGATCCAATTCGGAATTATCAAGTGGCATCGTCTATGGGAACTAGCTTGTCTTCTTCAAAAGCTAGGCAAAACTGAATTATATTTTGAATCATCACTGTTTGCTGGAACCTAACTTGACGATCACATTTTCTCTAAACAGTTCATAAAAAATTCAGTCATCAACAGCAAATTCAATTCGAAATAGTATGGATATTGTCAAAGCAATGCTTTCCTATATGTTTTGCATGGCAAAACTGCAACATTGGAAGGATCAGTAATTTTTATAGTAGCAACATCCATTGAAAATAGCTCCTAAAAATAATAATATCACCAATAAATCTGAGTTTCCTACTCTCATGCAATTGTCTTAAATGCTTGACACCTACCTCGAGAGTTGAAGTGAAGGGCACCGCACATTAGCTTTGGATTCGCACTTCCAGCAATCAAAAATTGATTTTTCTCTTGAAGAAGATAAAATTTCCTTTCATTTCAAGCTAAGTAAAAAAAAAAAAGAAAATTGAAGATCTTATTTAGGAAGTATTATATAGTCGGACAAACTAGACACTTCAAATTACCTGAGCTATACTAAAAAATTCACCTTTCTCGACTCCAAATTGCCATTCCCTCATTATCATGAACTTGTCCTTCAGCTACCCGAGTGTTCAACTTCTCTCTGTAGGAAAATTTGGAAGAATTTGGTTCACATTTGCCATCTTCAATTGGCATTGATTTTAGGTTCGCATAGGTCAGAATCCATGGTTGTGATCATACAAAGAAAATTTTGTCGAGTATAAATTTGGAGCACTATCAAAGAGAAAACAAGAAAGCTCTAAAAGCACAACAGATTTGCCACCACAACTTCTACGACATTCTTGGTATTGCATGCTACTAATATCATATTGAGCATAAGGAAGATCCAGACAGCCAATAAAGCTTTAAAACTACAATCTTCTAAAGTATAGTGTATTGCTTTACAATTTATGATCTTAGGGAAAGCAAGGATTTCTCCCTCCAACAAAAAAAAAGATGCATCCGAGTTTCAAGGAAAGTTCTACCGTTAATATACCAGCTCCCAAGCTTAAAAATCTGGATAAATAACGAGAATTGTACCAAGCACTAAAACAAGGTTAAATCAAATGCCCGACTTGGCTTCTTGGTTGACAACTTTTGATCCTTTTATTCTTTAGAACCGAGTTTAATGGCTATTACTCAATGCCCAACAGTAAACTCATGCTAAAGTTAGCAAATCAAAAGAAGCTGAAAGCTCTGAGCAACAAAGTCCAGAATCTTGGACTAAGCATAGTTTAACTCAGAACAAGATACAGACTTATATCAACCAACAAAAGAATATTTTCAATTAAGTAAAGAACGGCTTCTCCATTAACAACGGCAACAATGAAGCAATCATATTTGATTGGAGTGGGATGTTCAGATACAACAATGTTGAAAGCAAAGCTGAGACTTCCTGCATGAATGTGCCCACTCATTCACTAAACACCAAGCATCGAACAAACACCGAGTAACAAGCATCAACTACTGAACGTTCGACTACCAAGATCATAAGCAAAGCTAAGTACCAAGCATTGAAGTATAAAGCCAATTGGGCATTCGAGTCTAAGCATCACTGAATTTAGGCATCCAAAACCAAATTTCTATTCTCGGGCATATGATGCTACTATTGGTATCAAGAATCACTTGACAATGATTGGTATCAAGAATCTCGGCTTCTTTAAGGCAAGTGGGTTCTAAAGCTACAATGCCATAAGCCTAGGCCCGAAATGAAAATAACTACCTCGAAGTACTCATCCTAACTATACTCGAGTCAAGCATTGTAACGATGTCCGAGAATTGGCACTTAACATATCAGACTAATGTTACGGATCCTGCTGGAGGTATGCAAACACGAATAATACACTTGCATGGTACTAAAGGAGGTTCAGATGCTCAAAAATGAAAGACTGGACTATAGACTCCAAGTCATAATCTTTAGCTCTCTTACTCGGCGACAATTACACAAATATTAACGAACATAAATATTCGTTAACTTAAAGGCAGGATTCAAATACACCCCAAGATAAGTTTTCTTTTCCCTTCTTGATTATTAATTTTTCCCATTTTAATTATTTAGTTTCATAAGAATAATTATAGCTTATCACTAGAGCATGCTTACACATCTACACATAGATGTTCATTCATGAATATATGATTATAGCTTCACACACAAAGTTCAAAATATATGTACTATTATATTTTTGTGAGTGTATCAAAGACTAACTGCTAATTGTTAAGGGCGATCAAACGATCCCAAAAATTGTTATTTTTCTTCTTTTGTCTATTTTGCAGTTAAAACAATGCAAGTATATATGCTACTTTGAGCACCTCAATGTCAATGCTCAACATTTGGACAATATATTTGGACAATATATTTTCATGAAGCTGGATTACACAAAATGCCAAAGAATTAACCACAAACTTGGACAATACACTTCCTATTTGACGCTTGGATATTCAAATTTACATAAGTCAAATTCATAGGGGCATCTATAAAGTCATTCAGACAAAGCAAACAACAAACATAAATATTTGTTAACTTAAAGGCAGGACAAAAGTACATCAGGAGATAAGTTTCTTTCCCAATTATTTATTTTTTAATTATTCACTTTTTATATCTTATTTATTCTCACAAGAATAACTATGGCTTGTCACACAAGCACGTTTACATATCTACACACAGATGTTCGTTCAATACATAATTGTCTATGCATGAACATGCATCAATCACATTGATATCTTTATTACATAAGGAATGACCATCAATTGAGATCAATTAAATGATCCTAGAATTGTTGTTCTATTGTCTATCCTTACAAATAAGGGAAATGCATTTACTGAAGATGCTACTTTAAGTACCAATCAGTCCAAACAGTCAGACACTCTGATCATCTCACTCGGCATCAAACATGTAAAAATTGTCAAATGACATTAGACACATTGTTAAGCTGATTATATGTTAGGAGTAGTATTTTTTTTTAGGTTGGTTTAATGTATGTTCTTTATGTTTATGGTGTTTATTGTTATTATAATTTAATTATTTTTATGTTTATATTTTTTTTAGTAATGTGCTTGGCTTTCCTTTTAAAATAATGATTTTTATGTAAAATGTTGAATTAAATAGATGATGGTGGAGCAACCTA
>CATIWM010167638.1:0-12561 GCA_949671775.1 Mallotus repandus
AGGAGTCTGGGAATTCATCTGGAAAAATTATTCCAAAAGGAGTTCAAATTTCCATTGACGACAAGTATATTTCTCCACATCCGAGGGATGAAACTAGAACTAATAATAAAGTGACCAATTATAACGGCCCTAATGGTCAAATGGTAATGACTTGAATAATAACAGACCTAATTAATAATTTTTTAGTAGGACCAATCCAGTTTTGCAATCAAGAGTGTATGATCATAAAGGAAGAGGCACGAGGGGAGGGGGGGGGGGGGGGGGTAACACTTCCTAAGGCTACATGCCATCTCTCCATGCTCAAATGCCATTTTCCCTAGGCCTATGTGCCACTTCCCCAAGCTGCTAGGGTGGGAGTCGACTTGGATGATGTGCGAGATATTGTTTAGGAGCTATACAGACCAAGGCTGTGTCAGATTAGCTGTCTAGAATTCCATAAGCCTTATCCAAATGCAATTGATTGAGATAACCCTCATCCTAGGGGTTACTGTATTCTATATTTTTCTCTATTTTCTTAAGAAGATAGGCGATCAACACTAGAACATATTGCTTGATTTATAATCCAATGTGGAGAACTTGTAAATAATGAACATTTCTCAAATTTTAAGCTAAGATTGTTTTCTAATGGTTTGACAAGATTAATTTTCACCTGGCATGTGACTTTGCCCAGGAATTCAATCCTTACTTAGCAAGAGATGCAGCGAAAATTCCACACCTACTTCTTTAAGGTAAAACTAGAGGTGTGCATAGTTGAGTTATCTAGATTGACTTAAAAAGCTGATGAAAGTGCATCCTTGTTTATTATAAGGTTCAAAAGAATGAGAAGCAGTTGAAAAATTCTTTTACCAGAAACTGAATATGTCAAGATGGCTCGAAGGGGACTAGATATCGAGTTAAGTAAAAAATTTCAAGGCATGGAGTTCCGTGATTTTTATGAGCTACCTACAAAAGTAAGTGAGCATGAAGAGCTGTTGAGAGAGGAAAATCAAAGAAGGAAGGCTTCAATGGGCAATTACTTTTTAGAAGTTTCCAACACTGAAATTTTTATAGCAGACCTTGCAAACACTGGTTCTTGTGTTTGTCCTCTTTTGGAGAAAAAAGCCCCAGAAGCTTGAAAGAAGCCCTAAGGCTCTAATCCATAAGTTCAATACACATTTGAAATATCAAAGACTAACTAGATCTTTGATTTCCTTCTTAAAGAGAAATTCATCAAGTTGCCTCTTGATCACAAAAGGCCTAAAATAAAAGAATTAAAGGGAAGGGATTATTGTAAGTATCATAACTCTTACAATTATACTGCTAATGCTTCCTGGGTATTTAAAAATGTGATACAATATCGCATCAACAAAGGTGTGCTGAAATTCCCAGAAAAGAAAGATGCAATGCTTATAGAGGAGGGCCCATTTCCACTAGTAGCGATAGTTAACACTGTTAATGCTCATATAAGAGCTTTGATAAACTTGAAGAAAAATATTAAATAGAAAGAAGAGAACTGCAATACTCTTGGCCAACCTTCAAGGAAATTCAATTATTTGGTAAACTACTCTAAACCTCCATCCGTAGACGTTCCTATAAGGTCAAGAGCCCCAACTGGCTGGGAAGATGAGCCCAATAGAAGAAATCAGAGGGCCAATCTAATGACATAAAGCCAAGGACACCACCACAATTGGAAGTAGTCAAACAAACCTAGAAACCATTAGAAACATGTTCCAAACTGGAAGTTTTCAAAGACAGAAGGAAAGCACCTAGTTTAGGAAGTAAGACCACAACATAAACCTAATTCTTTCACAAATACTTATAATAATTGTAGGATCAGGCCCAAAGAAGAAAATGTGGCTACACAATAATTCAATAGAAAGCAGTCGAGATTTGTCGTGCTCCTACCTTTAGAACCAAACAAGCAATGGCATCGCGTAGAGCCCAGGAAATTTCCTAAACGATTGACCCGTACTCAAAAAAGGAGGTTCCAAAGGCAAAGGGCTAATGAGAGAAAAGAGAAAGAACAATAGATACAATAGGTAGAACCTGACAACATATCCAAATTTAGGAGAAAAGCCATAAAGAATCTAAGCTTCAATAAAGAAGAATTTGTCTGAAGTTTGAAGAAGACATGGAAAATGAAGAAGCCACGTTTTAAAGATGACATGGAAATTGATAAAGATATGGAGATTGACACTATTGAAGTAGGGGGTGAACCTGTGCCCTTTGGATGTGTTGCTTTCTTCATGATTCTACCATATGAGTTCATGATGCAAAAGCATATGTGATTGAACTTCATGGCACTTGGGGGGCAAATTCCTATAAAGAAACCAAAGAACATCTGAGTGGTGCTATAATCCAGGCCACTAAGCTGTATCAATCCAAGAGGGTCATTCTAAAGATGATCAAGCATATAAAGCCATTATACATCAAAGCTCACATGAATGGCAAACCTTTCTTTAAAGTACTCATAGATAACGAATTAACTATAAATATGATACCACTCATACTGTTGAATTCTCTTGGTAAAAGTGAAAATGACTTAATTTCTAATGACATAACTATATTAGCCTTTATAAGAGAAGGGGCTGGAGTTGTGGGAGTGTTGCCAATTGAAATTACTGTTGGCAGCAAATATTCTCTCATTGCATTTTTTGTAGTAAAATCAAGTGCTAGTTATAATGTATTACTTGGGAGGGACTGGATTCATGCCAATTGGTATATGTCATCTTCTCTATATTAGTTCCTGATGTTCTAGAGTGATAATGAAGTTAAAAGTAGTTTCGGTTGACAATAAACCATTCAACACTTGTTTGATAACTTGGAGGCCAAATTCTATGATATGGATCTTGGGCTGATCAAATTAACAGGGAGAAGAGCTATTGGTGACTTAAAAAAATCATACCTCTCCAAGGAAGAAATGAAAGAAAGAGTTCAGAAATAATCAAATATGATCTACAAGGAAATATCCATCGTGCCATATACATATTGGCCGATAGAGAAACCCATTATTGAGGAAATCGATAAATAAATACACAAAGAAGGAATTAATAGTGGTTGCAGCTACTATATAGAAGGCTTTCGTGTAGCAAACTACAGACAAAATAATTAGTGAAGAATTAGAAGTGAATGAAACAAAAGTGAGAAAGAACTTGAAGGAGATGCTAATGAATTGAAAATGGAAGACATACAGGAAGCACCATAGCATTTGCAGGATTATTAGAATAAAATATAAGATCCTTTAGAAGAAATCAACCTTGGCACAGATGAAGAGCCAAGGGTCACCTATATTAGTTCCTTATCGAAGGAAGATGTTAAAAGAGAGTTGATTTTATTTATAAAAGAATTCAAAGACTTGTTTCATATGGGATTATAGGAAAATGCCAATAGCAAAACTGTAATTGCCTTAAAGAGAGGGTGAATAGGGCTTTGGAGAAATTAAAAGAGAACTAAGAAAATTAAGGAAGGATTAAGGATTGAGAAAGATAGAACACAAAAACTTAAGGAGTTTGGTTTATTAATAAACCTACATCTCCATCTAACTCTCCCAAGTTGGGATTTTTGAATCACCACAATCTATTCACTTAGATTGATTTTTACAAGCTTGAGTTTTTGGCTTAACTCTAACCTTACAATCAAGAGTTTAGGATCACTCTTCAACCCAATACCCAAATGTTTTCAATAGGTAAACACTTCAACCTTTCACACAAGAATAAGACCTCACTTCCCTTTTCTAAAACCTAGAAAATATAAGAAGAAGAATCTATATTCTAACACACAATCCCACTCTCAAAAGAGTTAATGAAAACAAGGAAAGTAGAAGAGATTTTTGAATGCTCAATTGAATGCTAAGAGAAATTTCAACAACCAAGTATCTAACCATTGAATGAACTTCCAGGAGTTGTTTAAATACTTGAGCATAAAAATTATGGCTGTTAGGGGCATTCACTTCGTCCTCAACTTTCACCAAGCTTCATTTAATGAATTTCAACTTTTTGCAGGAATTTGCTTAGTTCCAATCGTGATACCATTCATCCTAGTTGTGATATTTAATAAAACTAGCCATTCCAGCTCAGAGGACTATTACTGTACATGCTGACTTTTGGTCCCAATCGGGACTGCACTTATGATGAGTGTCCTGGGTTACGTCCCGATTGTTATCCTCGTTCAAGAGGAGCACCGGAAAAAATCTATTTTCTCTTCAATGTAGTCACGAGAGGTCTGAGCATGATCCTGATCTATATACTCGATCGTGATCATGTCTTGAGCATAATCCCGGTTGGGACAAGTGCTCGTGAGATGCATCGTCCAAAACTTTATATTTTCTCTGTTGTGATCTGGAGTAATTGGTTGTGATCCTGATCAAGATATCCATGTCCTGAGTGATGTCCCAATCAGGATCACTGTCCGGGATCATCACTGCCTCAATTTTAGTTTAGAGACATTTTTTTCAAGAGCTCGGTCCTGGTCATGACTCAGCTCGTGATGGAGGCTATCAAGTTCTTCAAGAGCACTTGCTTTCTAAGAGTGCCTATCTTATTTACAGTTGAAGTACACTCATTAGTTACTCAAATATATGGTTTGTTAAGATCAAAACAACGGTGATTAAGTTTGATCATTGCAAAAGGTCAATAATCTCCTCCTTTTTAATTTTGACAAACCAATTTTAATTTTGAAAAGATAATCAAATGTGTAAGTGTACGAATCTTTGAGCTCTCCCTTAATTTATGAATTTGTTTTTAAGATACTCCCCCTTAATGTGTGCATGGATGCTTAAACAATTTATTTGGCAATAATAAGTTTAATAATTAATCAAAAAAATATTCAATCAAACAAATTTAATTAAGTCAAACTCAAGCACTTCTCCCCCTTTTGGAAAGATAAGAAAAATAGATATTCCATTAATAAAAAGACAAGTACAATGATAAGGATGTATACTAAAGCACTAGACTTAATAAGATACGAAAAAGAAACTAAAAATAAACCGAAAATAGACTAAAGGGAAAATAAAAATAAACTAAAGAGAAGACATAACAAAAAAAAAACTAACAAAGAAACTAATTATCATGGGGGGCTTCGTCATGGCTTGAAGGAGGGGGAGGGTGAGTGAATGGGGTATATGATCACTCATAGCCTTATTTTTCATAAAGAAAGTGAACAATACGTTGGAGGTGGGCTATGAGTTCATCAAGTTGATCGAAGTGAGCATTAAAATTACTCTCCATCAAGGTCATTTGATCAAAAAGTTGACCCACCCATTGGGGCTCATCACCAAAGGCTTGAGGGCCTTGAGAAGAGGTGCTTTCATGCCTAGTCCTCCTCCTGTAAGGAGCACCTTGAGGTTGAGTCTTAAACTCCTCTTCACCTTCACCATGACCCTCAAATTGCTCAATCTCCTTAAAAATTCCTTCAAGGTCTTCATGAGGGCCTCCACCTTGAACTCTATCATGCTTCCATACCCACTTCTTGTTAACCAAAGTGAATTGCTTAGAATTTTTCATGAAGGTTTCATCAAGGAGAAGGGGTTTGGTTGATGGAAAATTGGAGAAGTTAATGTCATAGAATCAGGCTAACTTAGTGATAATTCCTCCAATGTAAATAACACTAGTGGAACTATCGCTAATAAGCCATAGCCTCCGTTGCAAAAACTGTCCCAAGGTAATGGGCTCCTTATCAATAAGACAACGAAGGATGAAAAGATCATTAAGAGAGAGGTTTTCATTGCTAAGTCCTCTAGCATTGATGGAGTAAGTGAGAAATCGGTGGACATACCACAAGGCTTTAGATTAAAGAGTTAAAGCTTTGGTATGGCCGACAGAAAAATTCGAACCTTGAGGGCTTTGAACTTTATTCCAAAAAGAGTAAGGGAGCCAATTAGGTTGGACTTAAATACGACCCTCTCTAGTAAAGCCAATAAGAGTATCAAATTCAAGATTGGTCATGAATTATTCTTTACCTCCAAGTTTGAATCTCATGGATAAGTAGGGGTTAGCATCATCATAGAGAACAGAGAGAAGGGTAAAGGTAGAGAGAAATTCTACAATCAAAGAGGGATGGGAGGGAAAAGGGTGAAAGTAAAATCAAATAGTCCTACCCCTAAGAGAAGATCTCTAACCTCTTCAAAGCATCCAAGTTCTTTAAGTGTTACTTCACACATATATCTTCAGGGAAGAAGAGTCCTCTTTTAAAAAGCACTTACTCTATTTTTGATTTGAGAATAAGCATATAAAAGGGGAGAATGAGATTTCTTTGGCTTTTCCTTTTTGGGTAAAGCATCATGGGAGGAAGAAGGAGTCTTAGAGGGTTTCTTGGGAGCCATTGATGAGAAAACAAAAGAGAGTGTTTGGCAAAAAAAAAAAAAGGGAATATATTATAAGAACAATGTTTGAGAATGAGGAAGAGAAGTGAATAGGAAAGAATTTATAGAGCTAAAAAGGGAACGGAAGAGTAAGAAAAATAAATTCTGGTAAAAATTTACTTCAAAATCCGTAATTGATTTGGATTGATGTGCCTTTTCAATGCAAAAAATCATTTTTTTCAAAAGTTGTCAGGATTGATGTCACGATTGAGATATCCATTATCCCGATCAAGAGAAAGATATAATAAGCAATATCATGATTGGGACATGGATTGTGATTGTCTCTGCATGGGATGCAAACATGTGTTTCGATTTGGATGGGGAACATTGATGGTCGGGACATAAGTTTGTGATGATCCTTGAACTTTCAAAAAACAAGTTCAATTAGGTCCAAAGAAATTTGTAGAAAATGTGCAATTTAGTCCTTACAAACTAAATTGGCACCAAATTTGAATTAATGCAAAGATAAAACGAATTCAACCTAAACTAAGGCTAAGTTTGAATATAACTAAGCATGAAAATAAGAATTTTGAAGAAAATTTTCTCTTGCTAATTTTTGAAATAATTAATTAATTGAATGAAATTCAATAATTAATTATTAAATGGAAAAATTAAAACAAAATTATGAGCAAGGAATGAAGTCTTAAAAGATAAACAAGTAAGCAATTATAAGAATAAAAAATGTCAAGTAAGGCAAGCATTTGTTCTAAAAAAATGAATAACTTAAGAACAACTAAATGATTATTTTCATACTTGGGTGAAATCAAGTATGCATGTAACTCAAATTCATGGGACAATCATATCACATTTTGCACTATTAGCACATATTCAACTCATCAAACATGTGAATTAAGTTCAAAGAGGATCAAAATCAATAAGAACAAGCAATCAAGGTACATGTATCAATGCAAGCTAGAACCATCTATCATTCCAAGTTCATGCTTAATGAAATTCAATCTCTCCCCATTTCGAGGTTTGGTGAAAATATCCACAAGTTGATTGTTTGTATCAATAAATTCAAGCAAGATATTACCACATTGCACAAGATCTCTAAGGAAATGATGTCTAATGTCTATATGCTTGGTTCTAGAATGTTAAATGGGGTTTTTACTAAGATTTATAGCACTTGTACTATCACATTTAATTAGAACATGATCAATGTCAATGCCATAGTCCATAAGTTGTTGCTTTTACTACAATACTTGTGAGTAGCAAGAACTAGCCGTTATATATTCGGCTTCGGCAGTGAACAAGGTAATCGAGATTGCTTTTTGCTAAACAAAAAAACTAAAAAATTTCCTAAAAATTGGCAAGTTTCAGAAGTGTTCTTTCTATTTAATAAGTTACCAAAAAAGTTCACATCTGAATAGCTAACTAAGTCAAAGATTGAACTTCTAGGATACCAAAGTCCTAAATGCATAGTTCCACTAAGGTATTTGAAAATTTTCTTTATTGTAGTTAAATGTGACTCCCTAGGACATGATTGATAATGTGCACATAAATAAGTAGCAAATATTATGTTTAGTTTACTAGCTGTTAAGTAAAGAAGGGATCCGATTATACCTCTATACTGCTTTTCATCAATCGATTTACCATTCTCATCCTTAGTGATTTTGGTGGTGGTGCTCATAGGAGTCTTGCTTAATTTAGGTTCTTCCATGCCAAAATTCTTGAGAATGTCCCTTGTGTATTTGGTTTGGTTGATGAAGATCCCATCCTTGCATTGCTTGATTTGTAGTCCAAGGAAGAACTTGAGTTCACCCATCATGCTCATCTCAAATTCCCATTACATTAACTTAGAAAATTCCTCACATAAGAAATTATTAATAGCACTGAAAATAATGCCAATAACATATATTTTAACAATAAGTAAATGATGTTTGGATTTTTTAATGAATAGAATTGTGTCAACTTTTCCTTTAGAGAACCCTTTCTCTAGCAAAACGTTGCTCAACCTTTCATACCAAGCTCTAGGAGCTTGTTTCAATCAATACAATGCTTTGGAGAGTTTAAATACATGATAAGGAAAGTAAAAACTTTCAAAACTCAGAGGTTGTTCAACATAAACTTCCTCTTCAATAAAACCATTTAAAAATGCACTTTTGACATCCATTTGAAAAAGTTTAAAATCCATGTATGATGAAAATGCAAGCAACATCCTAATAGCTTCTAACCTTGCAACGGGGGCAAAGGTTTCATCATAACTAATGCCTTCTTCTTGATTATAACCTTTAGCTACTAATCTAGCTTTGTTCCCAGTTATGACACTTTGTTCATTCATCTTATTTCTAAACACCCATTTGATGCCTATAATAGGATGATGTTTAGGTCTAGGAACTAAGGTCCAAACCTTGTTTCTCTCAAATTGATTTAACTCTTCTTACATAGCAATGACCCAAAATTCATCACTCATAGCATCATTAATATTTTTTGGTTCAATTTAAGAAATGAAGGCTAAATTGACAATAGATTTAAAGTGAGATCTTTTGTAATGTCACCAATGATGAGATCTTGAGGATAAGCTTTCTTGAATTGCCATTCTTTTGGAAGATCATCCTTTAAAGTAGGTTGAGGCATCTCCTCACTATCTTCTTTTCTAGGACCTTTAATAATATGAACCCTAAAAGGGATTCAAGTGCAAACATGGAGATGAATGATGAAGAATTCAAGCTAGTTAGTTTAATTTCATATTTTGAAATTAATTAGCTTGATATGGACGGATTTTGAGTTATTTTCTATTTTGGAGTCAATAAGGATGATTCTTGAAGATTTGAAGAGATTCATGGATATTCCAAGTCAAAGTCAAAGAGTTAACAAGTCAATGGTCAATGGTCAATGGTCAACATGCTTAGTTATCATGAGTTGTCATTTTGCTTAGTTGTCATTGGTTGTTTGCTTAGTTATCATGAGTTGTCAATTTGACTTTTCAATGATGAGTTGTCCTTATTTTGAAGGAATCCTGTTTAATTAAGGATTTTCCTTTATAGGAGTCTTTAGGAATAAGTAATAAACCTTTTCCTACAAGGATTAGGATGTTTACATGCCTATATAAAGGCTAACCCTATAAAAAACGAATTTCGTGAATTTTAGACAATTTTAATCAATTAAGTGAGGTTTTCCCGTAGCTTTGTTCTTTTAAAACTTTACAAGTTTACTTGAATTGTTTCACTTCTACCTTTCACTACAATTGCTAGGTTAGATTAGACTTAAACTTGTGTGATTGTTCATCTTTTAATAACTAGGTATTTTGCTTCAATTTAATAAGCAAGGGGTCTAGTTCCATCAGCATAACCTTAACTTGATGATCTTGGGCAATGATTTCAAAGTTGGATGCGCATTCTATCTCTGTTATAGGTAGGGTTCTTATCAATTTGGTATCAAAGACAAACTTCAAGTTTGGTTATCTATCCTTTTATTTTAGTGCATAATATTTTCTTCTTATTCTCAATTCTTCATAGAATAAAAAAATAAAAAATTATTTTTGAGTGAAACACGAGAGCATTCACATCCTTGAGTGTAAACACGAGAATGATCCTTATGTTTACTTAAAATGGGTGCAACAAATAGATGAGATATTTGATTCTTTTGAAATAAGCGATTTTTAAAAGTGCAAACTTGCTTTTAGTAAGTTTTTAGGTCATGCTACTATATGGTGAGAATATTTGATGGCATTGTTGAGAGAGAATAGGAATAGTAAGATTAAAAATTGGGAATTAATGAAAAGGTTAATTACTAGACATTTTATTCCTTATGATGTTAGGGATAAATTCTATCTTAAATTGCAAAGGCTTAAGCAAGGTGATGGATTATGTGTTGATGATTATGCTAAGAAGTTTAAGTTATTTGAAATTGCAAGTGATTTAGGTGAATCTGAAGGGCTGAAAATTTTAAGATTTATGAGTGAAATTAGACAAGATCTTGATTTCGTATTACAATTGCAACTTTCTTTGTCTTTGAAGGATGTAATTACACTTGCTTTGGAGAGAGAAAGTTGGAGTAATAAGATTAATAATAAGAGTGGTGCTAATGTTGAAATCACATTGAGTTATCATGAGAAGAAACACGAGCATCAATTATGTAATCAAACTATGGAGGAGAGCATTATTCATGTAGAGAAGTGTGAAAAAAAAAGTGGTTATGAGTGAGGAGACCACAATAGAGTGTGAATCTAAGGAAAATGAAAGTATTAAAGTCATTGAAGCTAATAAGGAGTGTTTGCAAAGTTTTGAGCAATCTAGTGAAATTGTGCAAGGATTAACTTGTCAAGCATATGCTAAGAGTGCACCTTGTGATTATGAAGAGTGTGTGAATCACGAAGAGAAATTAGAGATTCAAAGGATCATGAAAAATAAAGTGTTGATAATTCATTAAGATTATACTAACAACTTTAATCTTTCTTTTGCTAGTGTTTTGAAAGTTACTTTGCAGAGCTTTATGTCATATAAAGATCCATTTAATGATGTTGAAGTACCTTATTCCTACAAAGGAATCTATGGAGTCTTTGCTTGTAGCAAAAAGAACTTGAGATATTCAAGTTTCAAGTTTAAAAGGAAGCAACAAAAACACAATCCTTACAAGTTCGTGGATAAGAGTTCTATGTTCAATCAAGTTCAAGTTATATTTAAGCTACTTATGTGGTCATTACCTCAAAGGAGAAGTTTTCAACCAAGGAGTTTGTGTTTGACCTTGGAGGATTTATGAATTTATCAACTTTAGAAGATGGCTATGATTCAAGGATGAATCATCTTCAAGAGGGAGGGAATAATGTGAACCCTAAAAGTGATTCAAGTGCAAGCATGGAAATGAATGATGAAGAATTCAAGCTAGTTAGTTTAATTTCATATTTTGAAATTAATTAGCTTGATATGGATGAATTTTGAGTTATTTTCTATTTTGGAGTCAATAAGGACGATTCTTAAAGATTTAAAGAGATTCATGGATATTCCAAATCAAAGTCAACAAGTCAAAGTCAAAGAGCTAACAAGTCAATGGTCAATGGTCAACATGCTCAGTTATCATGAGTTGTCATGAGTTATCAATTTGACTTTTCAATAATGAGTTGGCATGAGTTGTCATTAGTTGTCCTTATTTTGAAGGAACCCTGTTTAATTAAGGATTTTCCTTTATAGGAGTCTTTAGGAATAAGTAATAAACCTTTTCCTACAAGGATTAGGATGTTTACATGCCTATATAAAGGCTAACCCTATGTAAAACGAATTTGGTGAATTTTAGACATTTTTAATCAATTAAGTGAGGTTTTCCCTTAACTTTGTTCTTTTGAAACTTTGCAAGTTTACTTGAATTATTTCACTTCTACCTTTTACTACAATTGCTAGGTTAGATTATACTTAGAATTGTGTGATTGTTTATCTTTTAATAAATAGGTATTTTGCTTCAATTTAATAAGCAAGGGGTCTAGTTCCATCAGCACAACCTTAACTTGACGATCTTGGGCAATGATTTCAAAGTTGGATGTGCGCTCTATCTCTGTTATAGGTAGGGTTCGTATCATTTAAGCTCTAAAGGTTTACTAGCATTTTCATTTTGAATGTTCGCATCCACAAATTCATCTACAAAATTATCAATAGTACCAAAATCCTTTCTAGGATCAAGTGGGTTAGACTTATCAAATACGACATGCATTGACTCTTTAACATATATTTGAACAATAAGTAAATCATGTTTGGATTTCTCAATGAATAGAGTTGTGTCAACTTGTCCTTTAGAGAATCCTTTCTCTAGCAAAAAGTTGCTTAACCTTTCATACCAAGCTCTAGGAAATTGTTTCAATCAATATAATGCTTTGGAGAGTTTAAATACATGATTAGGAAAGTCAAAACTTTCAAAACCCGAAGGTTGTTCAACATAAACTTCCTCTTCAATAAAACCATTTTAAAATGCACTTTTGACATCCATTTGAAAAAGTTTAAAATCCAGGTATGATGCAAATGCAAGCAACATCCTAATAGTTTCTAACCTTGCAATGGGGGCAAAGGTTTCATCATAACCAATGCCTTCTTCTTGATTATATCCTTTAGCTACAAATCTACCTTTGTTCCTAGTTATGACACCTTGTTTATTCATCTTATTTCTAAACATCCATTTGATGCCTATAATAGGATGATATTTAGGTCTAGGAACTAAGGTCCAAACCTTGTTTCTCTCTTATTGATTTAGCTCTTCTCGCATGGCAAGGACCTAAAATTCATCACTCAAAGCATCAT
>CATIWM010167666.1:0-14104 GCA_949671775.1 Mallotus repandus
TTTAAAATATAAATATTATTGTATAATTTTTTTAAAAATAATTATAGGAATAGATATTATGATTATTTAATTATTAATTATAATTTAAAATAATATTTATTTAATTATGAAACATAAAAAATTAATTACGCACATTTAAATGAAATAAAATTATTTATTATTAATTATTTTTTATAAGAGTAAAATAATTTAAATAAAAAATAAATATAAATTAGCTATCAACTAATGGGAAAAAGATTCAAAATAGAGTTTATCAAATTCGCATGTGTTTTGAATCAAAACAATTAAGGGCATGTTTGGTTATTTTTTTTTAATGAATATATGGGATTAGATGTAATAATCAGTATATATGTGTATATATATATATATATATATAAACACAAACACTCAGAAAACACTACTGTTGGTTAGGACTGAGGATAAAAACAATTCAACCGCATGCTATCCTCTCGTATTAATCATGTACGTACATGATATGCACCTGACTAAATTTTCAACCCTCTATTGTTTTTATTTGCATTTCATGCCCTTAGTATATGTAGTTGTAAATATTTCAATTAATCTAAAATTCGAGTCGGGTGAACAGAACTGACAAAAAAATAAAATTCTCCTATCACATATTTTATCCATATGTAAAATTTAAATCCAAAATTTTTAAGGGAATTCAAGTTCTTTTCTACTTGAACCAACTGATACATGATAGTATTTTACCGTCTGTTCTAACTATTTGACATATGTATAAATTATTAATTTAAAATGTAAATATATATAGATTTTTATATTTTCAAGGTATATCATTATTATTAATATACACAGAGCAAATAATTGTAACGAGTAATAGAAAATTCTCTCACATGAAATATGTATCGTGGCAATGAGCTGTTTGTCGACTTGTTACACAAATTTGTGTGAGCTAATGTCTATTTTAGGCAGCATAATCCACCACAAAGATGATATTATAAGTATATATATATATGGTAATACACCTTATTAGAAAAAAAAAAAGAATCTTATCATATTGCAATTGCTTAATTTGTTTTTGGCATATGTTCTATATATGTAATAAAATATTTTTAGAATTTTCAGATATTTGTAACCATTGTATTACTAGAATTAAGGAAACAAATGTTAAAGCATGTATTCATTCTAAGAACGTATTTTTATAGATTAAGGAAAAAAAAATTATACTTACTTTATAAAGACGTTGCTCAAGATGAGAAATCCACAAAATAAGAAGGGAAAAAAGAAAGCAATATCAAATACAGAGAATTGGCACAACAAGAATCTTAATTTTATAGGAGATATTTTGTATGGATTAATTTAAGGACGAATTCTGGATTTCCATTTTTTCTATTTTATGGACCGGCTTCTTTGAAGTTTGAATAATAATATTATTTTTTTTGGATTTTCTCTTTTCGAGTAATGCTAAACGGCACAAATTATGCCAGCACAATAGAATATATTAGAAAATTTAATTTTATTTTTAAGGATAGTGTAGTATTTTTGATATATAAAAATTACTCATATATCCCATTTATATTTAGAATTTTTAGAGCATTATTTTTAAATTTATTATTTAAATATGAAAAATAAATCTTGAAAAAAAATTTAGATGGAGTTGACCTATTAAATTTTTTCTAATTTAAAAAAAAAATTCTCATATCAAAAATTTTTATATATTTATTAAATAAATTTTTTTATATTTTTAATAAATATATTTTTTTCTTATTATTATTTTTTCTTTCTTTATATTTAGTGCGAATAATTGTTACATCAAAGAAAAGGAGAGACATTTTTTTCAAAAATTAAAACAAAATAAAACCAAACGAAAGTAAAAGAAAATAAGAAATTGGGTAGTTTTTTTTTTTTTTTTTTTAACCTTGAGAGTTTGTGGCTATGTATGGGTGTATTGTTGAGATGGGAATTGTGGTGGCTCTTAGCTGGATGAAGAGTTTTGGAAGAGGTACTAAACAAATTTAGACTATTCTCTATATCATGCATTGCTTTTATTTCTCAATTTAATTTTAATTGAAATAAATAAATTAATTCAAACAATTTTTTTTTTAAAGAAAGAGTATTTGGTAAGAAGAAGGCCCCACTCCTAGGTAGGGGTGAAAAAAAATAACTAAAAATCGAAAACTTGAATCGAACCGATTATTTTAGTTCGGTTTTATATATAAAAATTTTATTAGGTTTATAATTATAAAATTTAATTCTGGGAATTACAATGTTAATAATTATTTTATTTTTATTGATTGTGAATTGTGTTGATTCTCGGTTGAATAATAATTATAGTTCGGGAGCCCAACCTGAGATGTTGAGCCTTGAAATATTTTAGAAGTGTGTTTGTGTGTATGAATGACTCTACTTTTGTAGAGAGATATCTGTTTTACAAAGGAGACTCTGCCGAATTTTTGATAGAATTCTCGTAAAATATGACATCGGGTCGGTCCTAAGTTTTGAGTTTTAGTCGATTCATGTCCTAGATTGAGTCATTCTTTAGTAATCTATAGATCATAAAAATTAGAAATTTATTTCTAATTAATTATTCATTATTATTTCCTTTTAGTTGCACTGCGAGCTAGGCATTTAGAATCGGGCCAGCCGAACCAGAATAAAAGAGCACACACCTATGAGTTATTATTATATGTATGCATGACATATAAAATTCATGATTTGGCATCCATATTTTGAATAAATACGAATTTATTATTATTTTATATATGCATACATTTATATTTCATGAATATGATCATACATACATATATATGTTTTCATAAGAATATTTAAATATAAATTCTAATTTCGTAATATGGATGCGTATATTTATGATGAATTATTTATTTATTTAGAATAAAATATTTTGGAGGATAGCTGTAGAACGTGCTACCTAGTGAGTTACACTAGGACTGTATACGCATCGGTACGTTAAAATGCTAGGTTTGATATTTGATTGATATGTGGGATTTATTATTTGAAATATGAATTATCCGGATTATGGAGGTGTTATTGAGAAGTGTGACTATTGTAGCTTGGTTGACTTAGTGTCTCGGGGCCAGTCATGCCGGCAGTGAGATTGCGGTAGCTCGGTTGACTTAGTGTCTCAGAGCTAGTCTACTGTCAATTTGGAAAAAATAAATATTTTTGTATTTAAGTGAGCTTATTGGCTAGTGAGGTTCAAAGATCGAGGTTGCGGAAATTTTAGGGTTCTGCTTCGATCCTCCAGTAAAATAAAATATGAAAAATATTTTCAAGCAGTTGTGTGAGTTGTATGTATATTTATAAAAATATAAATATACGAATATTATTACTGATGCTTGTGTGTACGTGCATTGGGTTACATGCATATATATAATAATGATTCACTCAGTGATGTCTGACTCCCTCAATTATTTTTTAGGATTCTTCTCGTCATACCTTCCCTATTAGTTATCTTCATCGGACTCTTTCTTCCTCTATCGATTTATGTAAATCTTGAACTATGACTCTCTTGTATTTATAGACACTGCAGTAGTACTACGTGTTGTTGTAGTATGTTTTTAAATAACTATTGACTGAAATTGTGTACATGACTATTTGTATAAATATTTTATTGATATATTAATTATGGAGATTTCTTTATATTATTAAAAGTTTTAATTCCTTGGTATTTTTTATATGTTTGTTTGATGAGTAAATTGTGCTTAAGGCTTGCTACGGGTTTCAATTTCGTATGAATTTTCGTTCCCTAGCGCCGATCATGACTCCTGGGCTTGGGTTGTGACAAAGTTGGTATTAGAACCTAGGTTTAGTATTATGGACCAAGGTTAATAGAGTTGAGTTTTCTTTGAAATTACTACAGTAGTTAGGTTTGATTATGTCTTTGAAAGTCTTCTTTGCTTTTAGAATTCCGCGTAACTGTTAAGATGTTTGTTTGTTATTTGAATTGTGTTTTCTTTCTTTTCTTTTAGAATGAGGTGAGCACAAGTTGCTCCACCAGTTGTTGAGGCAGATGATGGTGAGTCTTATTAGGATGAGACTCAAGACCTTGAGCCGTCAGTTAGGCGAAGGGGTAGAGGTAAAGGTAGACCTAGAGGAGCGGCAGGTCACTGTAGGCAGAGAGAGCTGCAGGATGAGGAACCTGTAGACCATGAATTTGACAAAGCTGCCTTTGCACCAGGAGTTCAACAGGGTGCATCTGCTATACCTTAGGTAGTATGACAGATGCAACCTCCACTTCATCAGGGCATGTCAGACCCAGAGGCAACATTGTTTTACACTAGAGTTGGCAGGATATCATTTGATGGGACTTTAGATCCGTTGAATTTTGTCCACGTGATCGAGTCGAGACTCGGACTGCGCACACCGATTATCAAAGGATATTGATCGTCGAGCTATTAATTAAGGGGTTAGCACTGGATTGGTTCATTTAGGTCATCCAGCCTCATATGACGATATTTACCTGGGCTCAGTTTAGAGAGCGGTTCATGAGATGTTTCAGCCCAGAGCTTATATGGATGAGTTATAGACTCCAGCTGACGAACATTTCTAAAGGCGACATGTCAATAGAGGAGTACACTAGAGAGTTCCACAAACTAGATCGATATACAGAGGACTTGATGAGGGACCAGTATTTTGTAATCACCACATACGTCACTAGATTGGGTTCTGCGTTCTCTAGGATGCTTACTACAGGCCTGACACTTGAGTTTGTGATAGAGTTGGCTAAGGAGATCGAGCTTAGATTAATCAGGTAAGGAGCTATGCTTGATTATTATCAGATGGGAGGTGTCTAGTATATTACATTTCATATTAGTTCCAGTAGTCAGCAGAGATGATTTGCTCAACAGGGCTAGAGACCTTAGTAGAGAGTTCACAGGAGCAGTAGGCATGGCCACAGTAGAGCCCGCAGAGTAGTCAAATTTTATTCTGGTGCTCCTAGTAGCAGTAGTGGACAGAGTTCCAGTTATGGCAGCACGAGATTTGCAGCCAGTGCTTGCCAGTTGTGCGGGAGAGTCCATAAGTGACAGTGTTTCATGGCTCTAGGGGCATGTTTTAAATGCGGACAGATAAAACTTTTTGCTAGAGTGTGCCCTTATTCTAGTTATCAGTAGCAGTTTTCGTAGCATTCCACTGTTAGTACAGCTCTAGCTCCTTATCAGCCACCGCCAGCTCAATATCAGAGTACTTCACAGTTTGTGGCCCAGCAGGGGCAAGGCAAAGGAGGTAGAGGTTGTGCGAAAGGCTTTGGTTAGGCTTCCACCAGCTAGTAGGGAGGCAGAGGACAGGCCAGAGTCTTCACTCTTACCCAGCAGGATGCTCAGGTATCCAATGCCATTGTCGTAGGTACACTCCTGATATGTTTCTTTGATGCTAAGATCTTGCTTGATCAGTGCTACTTATTCTTTTGTGTCCCCAGTTTTTGTGTCAAAGTCGGGTTGGTAAGCTGCGAGGATGGCAGTTCCTTTATCAAATGCCACACCTCTAAATGGCTCATTAGACACCGATGTTGTGCTTCCTAGGTGTCCGGTGTTGGTAGAAGGAAGAGAATTATCGGTGGACTTAGTGTAGCTAGATGTGATGGATTTTGATGTGATCCTTGGAATGAATTGGTTATCTCAGCACTATGCCACTGTTGATTGTTAGAGTAAAGAGGTAATTTTCAAAATTTTGAATGATGAAGAATTTAAGTTTGTGAGTGATAAGAGTTCTGCACCTCAGAATCTTATCTCCTCCATCACGGTAAGGAAGATGCTGAGAAAAAAATGTCAGAGATACTTGGCATTAGTCAGGGACACTACAGTGGAGAAGATATTTATCTCAAATGTTCTAGTAGTATGTGAGTTTCTAGATGTCTTTCTTGATGAGTTGCCAGGTTTACCACCTCATAGGGAGATCAAATTCTATATTGATGTGGTCCCAGGCACAACTTCTATCTCGATGTTGCCTTATAGGATGGCTCCAGCTAAGTTGAAAGAGTTAAAGGAACAGTTACAAGATTTGCTGGACAAGGGTTCCATTAGACCCAATGTTTCTCATTAGGGTGCACCAGTCCTGTTTATGAAGAAGAAGGACGACATGCTTAGATTGTGCATTGATTATAGAGAGTTGAATAAGGTGACAGTTAAGAACAAGTATCCTCTTTTGAGGATAGATGATTTCTTCGATCAGCTTCAAAGTGCACAGTTCTTCTCCAAAATTGACTTGAGATCGAGTTATCATCAATTATGGATCAGTGAAGTTGACATTCCTAAAATGACATTCTGTACTAGATATGGTCACTATGAGTTTCTAGTGATGTCCTTCGGGTTAATTAATACACCAGCAGCTTTCATAGATCTGATGAACAGAGTGTTCAGACTATTTGTGGATCAGTTTTGTAGTAGTGTTCATTGATGATATACTGATATATTCAAAGAGTATGGAAGAGCACGTATATCACTTGGGGACAGTGCTACAGACACTGAGAGAATATAAACTTTATGCTAAATTCTCGAAGTATGATTTTTGGTTAGAGAGTGTAGCATTCCTTGGGCATGTAGTGTCTAAGGATGGTATTCAGGTTGATCCATAGAAAATAAAAGTAGTATCTGAGTGGTTTAAACCGATAATAGTCATTGAGATTCGAAGTTTCTTGGGTTTGGCAGGGTACTATATGATATTTGTTCAGGATTTCTTAAGAATTGCAGCACCTATGACCCGCCTAACTTAGAAGAATGTGAAGTTTATGTGGTTAGAGGCTTGTGAGAACAGCTTTCAGCTACTGAAGGAGAAGTTGACCACAACTCCAGTGTTAACTTTGCCTAATGGAGAAGACAAGTTCACTGTATATTGTGATGCTTCTAGAGTTGGCCTAGGTTATATGTTGATGCAGAATGGTAGGGTAGTAGCTTATTATTCCTGAAAATTGAAGAAGCATGAACAGAATTATCCTACTCATAACCTAGAGATGGCCGCAGTGATCTTTGCTCTCAAGATTTAGAGGCATTATTTGTACGGGGTGACTTGTGAGAATTTCACTGTTCACAAGAGTTTGAAGTATATCTTTCAACAAAGAGATCTGAACAAAAGCAAAAAACATGGTTGTAACTTCTAAAGGATTATGACTGTGATATCCTATACCATCCAGGCAAGGCTAATGTATTAGTAGATGCCTTAAGTAGAAAGTCCTCAGGCAGTCTTACTCATATTAGTATGGAGAGAAGACATTTGATTTAAGAATTACATCAGTTGGTGGATCAATGATTGATGATGAAGATAAGTAGATTAGATGGATTGCTAGCTCAGTTCAAAATTAGATCTGTGTTTTAAGGGATAGGATCAAGGCAACTCAGAGCCAAGATCCTGTTCTGATTGAGCTTATGGAGAGGATTCATGAAGGTGTTTTATGGACCAGTGGAAAGTTATGTGTACCTGATGTGTATAATTTGAGAGAAGAGATCCTAGAAGAAGCTCATTATGCAGCC
Organism: Mallotus repandus; assembly: GCA_949671775.1. NCBI lineage: Eukaryota > Viridiplantae > Streptophyta > Magnoliopsida > Malpighiales > Euphorbiaceae > Mallotus > Mallotus repandus. The sequence goes on from CATIWM010167666.1 coordinate 7,446, forward strand.
TACAGTGTACATCCAAACACTACTAAGATGTACCACATGATAAAGGATCTTTATTGGTGGGATGGAATGAAGAAGGATGTAGCTGATTTTGTCTCTAAGTGTTTAACTTATCAGCAAGTGAAAACTGAGCATCAGAAGACTTCTGGTAAGCTTCAGCCTCTTCCAATTCCTGAGTGGAAATGGGAGAGAATCACTATGGATTTTATGACCGGGTTGCCTCATTCAAAGATTGGATATGATTCCATCTGGGTGACAGTGGACATGCTAACCAAATCAGCTCACTTGCTGTCAGATAAAGCTACTTATCCTGTGGCTAAATTAGCTAGATTGTGCATCAAATATATTGTGTGCCTTCATGGCGTGCCTGTTTCCATTATATCTGATAGAGGTTCTGTATTTACCTCTTGATTGTGGCAGAAGTTGCAGGAAGCAATGGGCACTAGACTTGATTTTAATACTGCTTTTCACCCTTAGATAGATGGTCAATCTGAGAGGACGATCCAGACACTTGAGGATATGTTGAGAATGTGTGTAATGGATCTTGGAGGCAGTTGGTTTGATCATCTGCCATTGGCAGAATTTGCTTACAATAATAGCTACCATAGCAGTATTGAGATGGTACCATATGAGGCTTTATATGGAAGAAAATGTAGATCTCCTTTGTGTTGGAATAAAGTTAGGAAAAAAGAGCTAACTGGACCAGAAATTATTCAGGATGGGTCTAAGAAGGTTGTATTGATCAAAAGGAGATTGGAAATAACAGTTAGTAGACAGAAAAACTATGCGGATTCGAAGCGCAAAGATATGGAATTTCAGGTTGGGGACTATGTATTTTTGAAGGCGTCACCTATGAAGGGTGTTATGAGATTTAGCAAGAAGGGAAAGTTGGCACCGAGATATATTGGACCTTTTGAGATTCTGGAGAGAGTTGACATGGTTGCCTCTCGGTTGGCTTTGCCTTCGAATTTGTCGCAAGTGCATCCAGTGTTCCACATTTCGATGTTCAAGAAGTATATTTCAGATCCTTCACACGTTTTACAACCTTGAAGTATGGAAGTGAATGAAGATTTGATGTACGAGGAAGAACCAGTTGCGATTATTGATTATCAAGTTCGTCAGTTACGCTCAAAGCAAATTTCAATGGTTAAAGTATTATGGAGGAACAACAACGTGGAGGAGCACATGTGGGACACTGAGGCTAAGATGCAGGTGGCTTACCCTTACCTCTTTTCTTAATGAATTCTTATATTCAGTTCTCTTTATTTAAAATTGGAAGATGAATTTTTGTAAGGGGAAAAGATTGTTATCACCTAAATTTTTATAATTATAAAATTTAATTTTGGAATTTGCAGTGTTCATAATTATTTCATTTTTATTGATTGTGGATTATGTTGGTTCTCGGTTGGGTAATAATTGTAGTTTGGGGGCCCAACCTAAGATGTTGAGCCTTGTAATATTTTAGAAGTGTGTTTGCATGTAGGAACAACTCTACTTTTGTAGAGAGATGTTCGTTTTACAAAGGAGACTTTGCCAAATTTTTGGTAGAATTCTCGTAAAATGTGACATCGGGTCAGTGCTAAGTTTTGAGTTTTAGTTGATTTGTGTCCAGGATTGAGTCATTCTTTAGTAATCTATAGAGCATAAAAATTAGGAATTTATTTCAAATTAATTATTCATTATTATTTCCTTTTAGCTGCATCGCGAGCTAGGCCTTCAGGACCGGGCCAGTCGAACCAGAATAGAAGAGCGCACACCTGCGAGTTATTATTATATGTATGTATGGCATATAAAATTCATGATTTGGCATCCATATTTTGAATAAATATGAATTTAATATTATTTATTATGATTTTATATATGCATACATTTATATTTCATGAATATGATCATACACACATATATATGTTTTCATAAGAATATTTAAATGCAAATTCTAATTTCGTAATATAGATGCGTATATTTATGATAAATTATTTATTTGTTTGGAATAAAATATTTTGGAGGATATCCGTAGAACGTGATACTTAGTGGGTTACACTATGATTGTGTGCGCATTGGTACATTAGAAGGCTAGGTTTGATATTTGATTGATATTGTGAGATTTATGATTTGAAATATGGATTATCCGGATTATGGAGGTGTTATTGAGAAGCGTGACTGCTGTAGCTTGGTTTACTTAGTGTCTTGGGGCCAGTCATGCCGGTGATGAGACTGCGGTAGCTCGGTTGACTTAGTGTCTCGGGGCCAGTCTACTGTCAATTTGGAAAAGATAAATATTTTGGTAATTAAGTGAGCCTATTGGCTAGTGAGGTTCAGAGATCGAGATTGCAGAAATTTTAGGGTTCTGCTTTGATCCTCCAGAAAAATAAAATATGAAAAATATTTTCAAGCATTTGTATGAGTTGTATGTATATTTATATAAATATAAATATACGAATATTATTATTGATGCTTGTGTGTACGTGTATTAGGTTACATGCATATATATAATAATGATTCACTCAGTGAGGTTTGACCCTCCTCAATTATTTTTCAGGATTCTTCTCGTTAGACCTTCCCTATTAGTTCTCTTTGCCGGACTCTTTCTTCTCCAACCGATTTATGTAAATCTTGAACTATTACTCTCTTGTATTTATAGACGCTGTAGTAGTAATACGTGTTGTTGTAGTATGTTTTTAAATAACTATTGACTGAAATTGTGTACCTTACTATTTGTATAAATATTTTATTGATATATTAATTATGGAAATTTCTTTATGTTATTAAAAGTTTTAATTTCTTGGTATTTTTTTATATGTTTGTTTGATAAGTAAATTGTGCTTAAGGCTTGCTACGGGTTCCAGATTCGTATGAATTCTTGTTCGCTAGCGCCGGTCATGACTCCCAGCTTATTGATATATCATTATGACTACCCAAGTTGTTTGAGGGTCAATAATCTGACATAACCTAATCCACAGCGTGTATTATAGTCCTTTTGTCACATGATACCTTGATTGAATATAAGGCATGAATTATGTCATCCTTATATTGTTCAATCGTATTGTTTCTCGATCCCAAGTAGATTGATACTGATAACTCTTTATCATTTTAGCATGGCCATGCATTTCTCTTTAGTCTAACTCATCGAGGGGCCCTACAGATATATTCTCAAAATAACCGAGGGACAAATTCTATTATAACCTGAATTTTTATAAATTATAAAATTAAATTTTTGAGATTTGCAGTGTTAATAATTATTTTATTAAATTATGATATTTGATGTTTAGTGAAATTAAATTTGAAATTTTTGTGTCGAACATTATTTTAATATTATTAATATTATTATTTATGTAAAATTATTGACGTAGTGTATTTTAATACACTTTAATATTGTTAAGTATGTATATATATATTTTGTGGTGGAGAATTAAAGTGGGCAAGATTTTTGAGGAAAATAACATTATAATGTTATAAAAAAAAAGTTAGTTAAAAACGTGAAGTGCAGTAGCCCATTTCTTTTTCTTTTTCTTTTTCTTCTTTTTTTTTTTTTTTTTTTTTCTGGATAACCACCATTTCTGCCACCAGTACCGTGCCCCACCATCGACCGCCCTGCCTAGATGTCACGCGCCACCAGCAACTGTCGCCATGTCCTCCCGTCCAGCCGAGCAGCTTCATCTTCTTCCTCCTTCGTTCTTCAACACCGCTGGATCTTCCCTTGCTCACCAGCGACGATTCTGGTATCCTCAGGCCAACCTTGATAGCTCAATCTCTTCATCTCGGAGTGGGCTTTATTTCCCTTCCCTCGATTCATCCGATCCTAGCTCAATTCAACTCTAATTTAGGTAAATTAAATTTACCTATTTTTGTTAATTGGTTATTTTTGAGTTAAAATTAGGATTAAGTGTAGTTATAATTTTGATATAGATGTTGAGAGCTTTCCAAAAATGTATTTAGATTTAATTTCTGAAATTATTTTTAAAATTTCACTGTTCTGGCGCTCAGAGTTACTGTTCCGGGTACTGTTCTGAGTCTGGAAAAATTTTATATTCTTAATAAATTTTTTGATGAATGTTGAGCAAACTTTGTTAAGGAAGTTTATTGAAATTTTGTGTAAAATTTTTATTATGAATTTTTGAATGTTTATGTGAAAAATGAATTTTTTGAAAAATTTGTATCAATTAGTAATTTTTATATTTTAGTTGAAATTATTGTTAATTATTATGTTTTGGATAGTTTTTGAGAAATAAATAGTATTAAAATAATTTTTATGAAATATTTCCTATTTTTAGCTAACTATTAGTAAATTCTGAAAAAATATAGGAATAATAATTTTATATATTATTTTAAGCTTAAGTGAATTATTGGTTATTTTTATTATATATTTGAGAAATTTCAATAATTATTTGTAATTAATACTATTTAATTGCAAAACTTGAAAGAATATATTTTAATAATAGAATTTAATTATAAATTAGGATTCTATTATTTATTTTAGAAATACGTAATTTTTATGTTTTTATTATGTAAATAAATTGAATTGTGGTATTTAAATGAATTTTTATGATTTTTGGTGAATTATTGGAAATTATATTATTTTATTGATTGTGGATTGTATTGATTTTCGGTTGGGAATAATTTGTAGTTCGGAGGCCCAACCCGAGATGTTGAGCCTTGAAATATTTTGAAGTGTGTTTGCGTGCAGGCTTGTCTTTACTTTTGTAGAGAGATGTCCGTTTTACAATGGAGACTCTGCCAAATTTTTGGTAAAATTATCGTAAAATATGACATCAGGTCGGTCCTAAGTTTTGAGTCTTATTAGAATCGTGTCCTAGATGGAGTCGTTCTTTAGAAATCTATAAAGTATAAAATTAGAAATTTATTTCTAATTAGTTATTCATTATTATTTTCCTTTTAGCTGCATCAAGAGCTAGACTTTCAGGACTAGGCCAGCCGAACCAGAATAGAGGAGCGCATTTGAACTGTGAGTTATTATTATATGTATGCATGACATGTAGAAATATATTATTGGCATCCATGTTTTAAATAAATGTGAATTTTAATATGCTATATTGCATTCATTTTTAAATATTGTTATTATCGCATTATTATATATATATGTTTTATATATAAATGAAATCATTAGTTGTGTATTTTAGATACCGTGCATATTTTATATAATTTCAATATTTATTTATTTTGAATAAAATATTTTAGAGGATAGTTGTAGAACATGTTACCTAGAGGGCTATACTAGGACTGTGTGCGTACTAGTATGTTAGAATACTAGGTTTGATATTTAATTGATATTGTGGAAAATATGATTTGAATTATGGATTATCTAGATTATGGAGGTTATAATGAGAGACGTGACTGCTGTAGCTCGATGGACCTTTCAGGGTCTCAGGGCCGGTCATGTGGACTGCTGTAGCTTGATGGACCTTTCAGGTCTCGAGGCCAGTCCACTTACTATTGGATAAGAGAATGTTATTGGAGCTAAGTGAGCCAGGTGACCAGTGAGGATTCTGTGATTTGAGGATGTGAACTTTTAGGATTTTGCTTCGATACTCCAGTAAAATAAAATACGAAAAATATTTTCAAGCATCTGTGTGAATTGTAAGAATAATTATATAAATATAAATATACGAATATTTTTATTGATGCTTGTGTGTACGTGCATTAAGTTACATGCATACATATAATAATGATTCACTCAGTGAGATCTGATTCCCCTCAATTATTTTTTCAGGATTCTTCTCGTTAGACCTCTCCTAGTAGTACTCTTCGCCAAACTCTTTCTTCCCTGGCTGACTTATGTAAATTTTTAATCTGAACTTTCTTGTATTTATAGACGCTGCAGTAGTAGTACGTATTGATTATAGTATGCTTTATTAGTAGTAACTGAGATTGTATATTTGAATGTTTGTAAAATATTTTTTTGATATATTAATTATGGATATTTCTTTATGTTATTAAAAGTTTTAACTCTGAGGTATTTTTGTGATTATGTTTGATGTGTAAATTGTGTTTAAGGCTTGCTATGGGTTCCAGATTCGTGTGAATTCCCGTTCCCTTTTGCCTGTCATGACTCCCAGGTTTGGGTCGTGACAAAATTCATCTTAACCACTCACATCCCTAACACAACTCGTTCTATATCCAATCACAACATGTTTTACCATCTGGTTAAAGATGGCGTAGGGATGTGTTAAAATATAGAACTTATCATGTAGGAAGCCATGGTGATCTCATGTCAGAGGACTCAAATAATACTACTGTGATGATAATCATCTATGACAATAATCCATGTGGTATTCCCATAGTGGGTCGATCCAATACATCATTTCTCCAAATATGTATCTATGAGTTTGAGTTAATATCTTATATACATGATCAGTAAAACTTAATCATCAGTCAATCTCATACTAGTCTTTATTCATTGTTGTTCTCACAACAATAATCGACTAGGGATATTTATATTAGAATTCAAGTATCACCTCATATACTTGATGATATTAGTAGAATTAATAATACTAGAATTAGCTAGCAATAATAAAAATGCCTCTTTAATAAAATGGAAATATGACAAAGTCAAAATATGGCCATTACAAAATTGGCCTAAGGCATATCACTAACACTATTCCCAAACGAATCGCTAGTGAAAAAAATGCACAAGGTCTTCCCAA
>CATIWM010167689.1:0-12119 GCA_949671775.1 Mallotus repandus
TCAGACAAAATTAGAGTTATATATGTGCAATTCAAATATTTAATTAAAGTTTAATAATAAAAGGACTAAAATTAAATTAATTGTATTTCTATTATCTAATCATTGACTAAAATTATAATATTTTTCTAAAAAAGCTATCAAGTAAAATGAAAACTATTATATATAATTATTTTGAACGAAAAACACCAACAATAAAAAAATATTGATAAAAAATTATATGTAATTATTTAAATAGAAAATTTATTAAAATTATAATAAATTACAAGTCTATTAAATTTATAATATTGGATAGCTATATAAATAAAATTTTATTTATATTATTTTGAAAGTTTTACTAAAATTTAATAAGTAAATAATTAAATTTTTTTACCTAATAATTAATTATAACCATATATTTTTATAAAATTTAGTTCATATAATTTTTGTTATACAAACAAATTAGAAATTTTATGATTTTCAAATATTCTATCAAATTTTAATAAAACATAAAATAATTTAACTAATATTTATTATTTAATTATTAACTAAAATAATAATTTTTTTAAAAAATATGGATAGAATGTTTTTAGAGTAAGAAAATAATATTAACACTTAAAATATTAAAAAACATGAAGTGTAATTGCTTAAATAAAGTGGTATTTTTTAATGGATATAAATAAATACAAATAGACACTATGGACCAAGTTATTTTTTCAAGAAAATAAGTTTAATATTTTTCCCATGTTATGTGTAAAATTATTAAAATTTATTATTAGAGTTAAGATTTTAAATAAAAGTTTATTAATTTATTTTAAAACAATATTATCGTTAAAAAATATTAAACTAAAATTATAATTTCAAGGTGAGAAGATAAACTACATTTTTTAAAATAAAAATACACTAAAATTATAAAATTAAATTAAAAATGATATCTTTTTATATGAATGTAATAAAATATATATTTTGATACTTTTCATTTTTTATTTTAAAATTTTGAAATTGTAATTTTGAATGAATATTAATCAAGTAAGAATATTTAATTTAAAAATAATATTTATTTTATAAAAAATGAGTTCAAAATAATAAAAAATTACAAGTGAAACACATGGTGTTTACTCAAAAATAATAAAATAAAATTAATTAAAATGTAATTCTGAATTGAAAGTATATTTCCTAGTTTAATTAGATTAATTTCTATCTTATTTCTAATAAAAATAAATTAATTAAAATTTTAATTATGATTTTATTAAAAATATATATTTTTCTATTTAATTAGGTCTACTTATATTACATCTAATATAAATCAAATTAAATAACATAATTTTATAAGTCTTACTAAGTTAAATTTAATAAATAAATAACTAAAATCAAAATTAATAAATTTTATAAAATAATTAATTATGAAAAAATATTAACCTCAAAAATGATGAAAGATTGGTCTATCAAGTTTGTAAAATTATATTATCATTTGAATAAAAATGTTGAAGGAGTGTTGTAAATAGAAAATTTATAAACATTATAATAAGTTACTATGTTATAATGTAATTCTATCAAAATTGAAAATTTAGATTTTCATGTAAATAAAATAATACTTTTATTATTTTTAAAAATTTATTAAACTAGAGTTTATTAAGTAAGAAATTAAAATTAAATTAATTAAAAATTTTATTTATCTATAATAATATTTTAAAAAAGATCATATAATTTATTTGAGAGTCTTATTTCTGTTATATAACAAAATTAGCTTAATTATCAATTTTATATATTTTTCTTAGAATTTAATGTAGAAGAGTTAAAATTAAATTAATTAATTTTATCATTTAATTATTAGCTGAAATTAAAAATTATATTAAATTACTTTTAAATAAAGAAAAAATTAATATAAAAATATTGAAAAAATAATGTGTCACTACTCAAATATAAAATTTATTAAAATTGTAATAAATTATATGTTAATGAGGTTGTAATATTAGATTGTTATGTAAAGAAAATATAACTTTTTATTATTTTTTAATTTATTATTAACAAAATAATTAATGATTTCTTATCTTATGATTAATTATAGCCACAATATTTTTTATATAAAATTAGTATTAGAGTTAAAAAAAATATATATTAATTATAAGAATATCATATAATTATTTTAAAAATTTTATCAAAATTACAATGAATTATAACTATATCAAATTTATAATATTAAATTGTTATATAAATAAATAATACTTTTATTTGATTAAATAATAACAACAACAATAATAATAATATCAAAGTATGTATTTAATAATTTATTTACTATCATGAGTACAAAATTTTTTTTTATTTATTTGCAAAGTATGTGGTTGTTTAGTAGTGTATATATATATATATATATATAATGGTATATATATATATATAAATAATGGTGATATTTCAATTTTATACCAAAAAATAAAAATAATTTTAAGAAATTTTATTTATGTAAAGTTTTGGATTGCCTTAAGTAAATTGGTTTATAGCATCCGAAATTAATTTTTAAGCTGAAAGATGTTTTTTTTTTTCTTTGAAAGGGATCTCATCTTATTTTCTTGTTTGGTAGGAATTCAATTTATGGGAGCACAGTTTGGCATCTCTGTAAATTCTTTTGCAAATTTAATTTAAGAGGACAATTTAGAAAATTTATGGATTCATATAAAAAAAATTTCAAGAAAATTACGTTTTGATGTTAATATTTAATGAGTGGCCTTAATTTAAATGGAACAAAGGCTACATTGCAAAGATTTTTTTTTTTCTACAAACTTAAAAAACTTAGGTCACCAACTACAACTTTATAAGTTTATTTATTTCAGGTTTCAAAAAAAATAATTAGGGGTGAGCAAAAATAATCGAGAATCGAAAATTGAATTGAACCAACTTTATTCAGTTCAGTTTTTCTATAATTTTTTAAATTTCAGTTTGAACCGAACTGAATATACTAAAATCTTTATCTCATTTAGTCCTCAAATCCCTACCTCCTTCAATATTAATTTTTTTGCTTTATTTTTGAAATTTTTACTGTTTTAATATGATTTACTTGATGAGCAATTAAATTAATTTTTTTTAATATATTGTTGATTAATTGCACTTTTATGTCTTTGAATTTGATGGGCAATTAAATTTTAAAGATTAGAAAAGCTAAAATTTGGATCATATTGATATTTTTTTCATTTGCTGCTTATATTTTTCAGAAATTCTTCATGTTTTCGTGTTTGCACTTTGCCATTTTTAAAATTTTTCATGGATATGTAATATTTTACTACTTTGTTGTTAATTGTTATGGACTTTTTTTTTCATTTGAATTTTTATTTATCTTGAAAAATGTGTACTCTTAACAAGTTTTTTTTTTAAACTTAATTTAGATCCAATTTCATTGTATTAAAATTAAGCTCATAAAAAACCTCATCTATAGTTCAAACCGAAATTTTAAGCCGAATCTAATCAAATCAGTTTGGTTCGGTTTGGTTCAATTTGATTTTTTTTTAAATATACATAAACCGAATCGAATTGAAACGAATAATTTTTACTTCGATTTTGTATATTTTTCAAAAAAATTGAACCGAACCGAACCGAACCGTGCTCACCCCTAACTCCAACTCCACAACTATAACCATTTATGATATCGCCACCACCTACAAACATCACCTCCTCCACTTTCATCTCATGTTGCTCCCCCAACTTACAATCCTCCTCCACCACCTTCACAGTGAAACTTGTTAAAGCACCTCCATCTAATCCTCCTACCATTTTCATCTCTTCCATCCAATCCACTTACAAGTCCTCCACCATCATCAATACCTCTCCTATCATGACTAAATTTATCTCATAAATCACTCTCATTGCTACTACTATTATAGAAAAGCTACATAGAAATCCTTCATCAAATGTTGCTAACAACAACTGTCACACCCGTACCCCAATTTTAAGTACATTTGCATTCATTATGAATTGTATTTACATACAATATATTGATTAAATTTAAGTATAAGTTAGTATTTATAGATATAGTTATAGAGGAAGGAACTTAATTGAAACATCTTTTGGCCTGAATTGAAACAATTGAAAGTTCAAGAGTTAAAAAGTAATATTAGCATTTTATTAAAGATTAAAATGGATATTTTATATTATGATTTATCCATTTTAAGGGGCTGCTATCCTATCCAATTCGTGGTAGCCATGGAAAAGAAAGAAAGAAAGAAATAACATTTAGAAGAGAAAAAGAGGGGAAAGAAAGAAAATCTAAATCTATTAGTTGGTGATGATTGTTCAAGTGAAATTTGATTATCCAAATCACCTTTTTAGGCTATATTCATCATCTCTAAGGCTCTAGTAATTCATTTGGTAAGTATTTTAAGAGTTTTGGTTAATTTAAGTGTGTAGAATTTGGGTTCTAAGTGCCTGATTTTTTAATTTCTGTAATTTGATCATATCTTAAGCTAGAAAGCTCCAAATTAAGTGTTATTTAATGATCTGAAAACTTTGAAGAGTTATCTAAAACTTTTTCTCTTTGAGCTCGATCTGATTCTGTAATAACCCAAATTTGTGTGGTTATTAATATTAATATTTTATTAATATTATTATATAATAATTATTATTATTGATATTGACATTAGTATTATTTTATTATTACTATTACTACAGAATTATTATTACTATCTTTATTATTATTATAATTGTGTGTGTATATATATATATACAGTTATATATACACAGTAAAATGTGTATATAAATTGACGTGGGCGGGCTACAAAAGGAAGAGTGAAGTTTTTATGCAAAATATCCAATTTAGTCCCTATATATTTTTATTTTCTTTCTCTTTTCTGTTAACCACTCAAATGACCTACGATTAACACCAAATTTGAATCATAGCTTCTTCTCATCATGTTCTACCTTCCCTAGCTTTTATTTTATGAGAAGTCGTCCAAAAATGCCAAAAAATTTTAGAAAGTATAGTCTGCATTATTTCTCAAATATGCACTATTCCGGAGGGTTTCAGACGATAAGGTTGGTTCCTTTACATTCCTCACATTACCAAGAGTCCGTAGCCACCAACCACGCATCCGATCTACACCTATAGAATATTTGGCAAATATTTTTAGATAATTTTAGTTTATTTTTATATTTAATTGTTCAATGAATATTTTAGGTTGTTTGAAACTATTTTTGTGTTTTACTAGTTGTTGGAACATTTTGATATATTTGGTTTTATTGGATGTTATGTTTTCCGGTGATGAATAGTGATTCTGATGATGAATAATGACTAGTTTGAAAATTGTGATTTTATTTTTAATAAATAGTATAAATTATGAGGATTAATTTCTATAACTGGAGTTAGGTTTGAATCCTCACGAATTTTGAGATAAAAATCCCGGAAGTGTTTTGGTGGAAATTTCTTAATTTCCATTTAAATTGTTTTAGTTTACCCAAATAATTTCTAGTAGCCTCAAATGTCATATTTAGGATATTTCCAAGTCAATTTTATTAATTCATTTTCTACTGGTCTGAGTGATTTTTTAAGTTAGGCTTAAAAACAACTTTTTAGAATAAATGGAGCTGATTTATAGAATTAGATTAATTTGCATATAATTTGGGGGCTCCATAATTAGATCAGTAAATGGGATTGTTATATTGATGATTTATAAATAAATTTTATGATTTAGGTGCTGAAAAAGACAAGGAAAGTGGAGGTGCAAACTAAGCAATTCGGTGAATTAATTGGGTGTGTTTTATAAGCTATTTTGGTGAGTAGATGTTCAAGCCCTTTGAATATTTTTATATCAACATTGAAATAAGATTTTTGGTGTTGTTTCATGAACTTGAATTGATATATTTGAGTTTTTTTAAATCAGCTTGTTGATACTCAAATTACTTGATTAAGTTTCAAGCTTTGAAACTCTAATGGTTTTAAATTTGCAAGTTAAAGGCATTACTGTAATATTCTTTGTTTTGAAATCTGATTTGAGAATATTTTAGTTACTTAAAGATCTAACTGAGTTTATAATTGACCTGGTTTCATTACTTGAAATTATGAAAAGAGATTATTTGATTTTGGAATGCTTTGTGGAACTACAATGTGATATCAATATTTTGATTGATTATCAATGGAAATGACATTTGGTTTTATGTATTACCACCTTATGTGAGTTGTTGAATGTGCTGAGGTGATATATGCACATTTGAGATTTTTGATGGTTGTTATTACACAATAAACAACTGGGCACTTGATTGTAGGATGGTGAAGGTAGAAGGGTCGTTCTGTGCTAATGTACTCGAAGGGTTAGCCTTCAGGTGCGCCTTGAGAGTGAGTTTTTGATGGCCTGTATATTATGGCTAGGTTATGATGTTACTACAGGGTTGGTTAATATATATGAAAGTTTATAATGATATTGTAAAAGCATGTGTTTGACTTGGTTGAGTTTGCGCAAGTTTGAAAGCAAATATTGATTTAATGTTTTAAGTGAATGATATTTTGATTAAGCTTTGAATATATTTGAAAGTAAGATTGGATTTAATGTTATAAATGAATTATAATTTGGTCATGAATACTCTAGCATTTTGGATTTAAGGTGTTTATTATGTTTAATTAAGATAAATTGTTTTATGCTTGTAATATCTATTCACTGAGTATTTCTGTACTCATTTTTCTCTGTTTTTAAAATCTTTTCAGATAGCAGGGCTTGATTGTGGACCCATGACCTAAGGGGATTCTATAGATAGATTATTAAGGTCGGCCTAATAACCTTGCTCTGGTGTTGCTCTCATTTTAGTGGTCATAATATTGTATATTTTAAGTTTAAAACTTTTGTGAACATGTTTTTATATATTGTATATTAAATTATTTTTAATTTAATCTTTACTATTGTTTTAATATGAATTTGACTTATGTCTATATATATACTTATACTTAAACAAAATGAGAAGTATTAAGTTTATTAAATTTTATTAAAGATGATTTGAAAAGTGTAAAAGAGTAAGCTCGGGCTATGTGAGATGAGATGAGATACTAATTGTCCACATCGGGTTACATGAGACGGGGTGTGACAATTTTGGTATCAGAGCTTTGGTTACCTACTTCCCTATTTACATAGTATTGAGTCTTAATTTTCTATAAAAAAAAATTCAAATAAATATTCTTTACATTATTTGTTATTCATAAATTTCAAGTTTTGAAAATGATATTTTAATTGATGATATATATGTTTGAATTTGAATTTTTTAAAAGGATGCCACTAAGGAGAGGACGAGACATATGTCCTCGATGAGAGCAAGTTGTTGGCCAATAGAGTAGAGTTGAGATTGAGTCTAGCGGTAGCACTAATTCCGAGCTAGAGTCAGAGTTATAAGAAATAATTATCTATGTGCTTTAAGTAAATTTTAAGTTTGGATGTCTCCCTTAAAGCCTAAAATTGAGGGATTCTGTAGACACTGATGAAAATAAAATAGTTGTTTAAACCACATTTGGAGTTTTATAACTCCAAATGGGGTGCCGTTTAATCCTATAGAAACTTTGAGATGTGACTTACAAAATTAATAGAAATAGAGGAAGCTTAATTTTGCTGTTTTGATGGCCAGTTTGAATTATACTTCTATTGCTTAGTTTTGTTAACAGTTTGACCTTGGTGCATTGTTTTTTATGTCTCTCCTTCTATACATATCCAATTGATGCGAAACAGTTGGAAATTAATTTAGAATTATAATTTTACTAATCTGGATAATATGGTTTTAAAATTTATAATGTGAAATATTTGGTATATTTTTGAAATTGCACTATCGAATCTGCCATATTGAAATATAGGTATATTTTTGGTATATTATTGTTTTCTTATGTATTATGGAGATGTTAATTGTTTGATAGAGTGGTGTGCATGTTAGAGATGGAATTTATATTTAATAGAGTTGAATTTGACTTATTCCATCTTGCATACGTGGATGATTTATTGAGAAGGTTGAAGTGCTAGTAGGAGTAATTTGTAGAAATTTAATTTATGAAATAAGATATCTAGAAATAGAATAATATTTGAGAATTTGATGATTTGAAATCAAAATATGGTTATAGTTGATAAATTTTGTGGATGGTAATGGAAATATAAGAACTTCTTACTTGTAGTGAGTTGAATTTTTATTTAATAAAGTAACATATTAATTTATTTCATTTAAGGATATAAGAGTTAAGCTTTGATAAAGAATGTTGCTAAACTAGAAGTAGTTTATCCAAATGTCATTTGTGGGAGTTATATACATATCTACATATTAAGAGAGTGTTTATTTCATCAAGAGAAAAATAGATGTATGAAAGGTTGGATAGAAAATGAAGCACATTAGGAAGCCTGAACTTATCACATGGTATAAAAAAAGAGAGAAGTTAATGTTACTTGTTGGTACCAAATGGTAAAATGGACCATTATGTGGTAGTAAGTATAAAATTTATGGATTATACGAGATATATACATAGTAGATGACAACTGTAAAGAAAAACATATTGCATAAGAAATAAAATTTGAGATATCAAATCTATAGTTTGAGTTGTTTAGCTCATGGAAAACTAAAGGTATAGTCTTATAAGACCGAATGGATGATTTAACTGATTGATCTTATAGAACGATAATGTAGTTTAAAGGGCTAATCATCCTAAGGGAGGAATTATTGTTAAAAAAATTTATTGTGAAAGAAGTATATAAGAAAATTGATGAAATTCATAGAAAGGTAAAATTTGAGGAAAACAAAAGAGAAATGGGTAAAATATTTATTTAATGGTGTAATATTTGATTTATTACATTCTGAAATACATGAATGAATTGTGATAGAAGATAAGGTGTTGATAGAAATGATTTATAAGAATATAACTTGTGAGAATAGAAGTAATATTTAAAGGTTGATTATTCTTGGAGACATTATGATTGAGAATTTAAAGCTAGTTATGAATATAGTTGAAAGACGTTGAAAACAATACTGAGTCTACTTGAAACTCCACATTTATTAGTATATGGAATTATATATGTTTAATGGCATAGTAGAATTTTTTTTTTATAATATAGAAGTTGAAACTTGATAAAAAAAAAGAGATTGAGTTAAAAGTGATACTTTAAAATGTCATTTTGAAAGTCTATATGATATTTCAAGGGTTTTCCATTTTGAAGGAAATAGAAATTTTGTAGATAATAGTTGATGATTTAATATTCTATCGGCTAAGAATATTGATGTATTATATAGTCAATGTACTTGGACATATCATCGCATGGTTTAAAGTTAAAAGTTAACTTATTTTGAGATAGGGATCAACAAATAGGGCTAATTCGTTGGTAAAGATCATGGTGATAACCATGGTTAAAAATTTAGAATTGCAGATGTTGTCAGACCTTATAAGAAATAAGTAAATATTTTTAGAGATTAAGTGAAAGTCTCAAGTTTGAGCTAAAATTGCATCATTTAAGCTATGCTAGTTACATTGGAAGTGTTGAGCTTAACATATGAATAGAGTAGTGTATTAGAATAGCAACGTGGAAGTTTGATAGATGAATCTCTGATTAATATTAAAATTGATGACAAATTGAATAAGTATACAAGAAGGGAACTCAAATGATATGTAATATCATGTTGTTAATATTTATAATGAAAAATAATGAGTATAGATTTGATGGGTAATTGAAATCTTTGTGGTTATTACATAGTAAGTCAAAAAAAAAATCTAGCAACTACATGCATATTGAAATTCTATTATAGGATTTGGATGACCAGTGGATGTAAGCATGGTTGTGAGAATAAATGTTAAACGTACCATGGTGTATAGGAACATGATCATTAGGAGGAATAAACTAAGAAACTGATAAATTGAGTAGTGATGAGAAGAACAGTAGGAAAATGTTATTAGTTACAGTGATCGATGATATGAAGTTTTGAAGAAAAGAATTGATTATAAGAATAAGAAAAAGAATAGATAAAAATAATGCTTACTTGTAAGCTCAAGATCTATGAAGCAGGTTTAATACGTTTTAAGGTACAAAAGCAGAGTTTATGGTGAGTGTTCTTAATAAGTAATATGTAATTAGTATAAGCAAGGATAAAAGAATTGTTGATTTATGTGGTATTGCAAAGAGTGGATAGCAAGTTAGTGAAAATAATAATAATAATAATACTATTGAGAGTATAAACTCAAGATTTTAGAATGAAGTTTGATTTAATTTATGGTACATTAGTTAATTTGGTAGTGACTATTTTTAGTGAAAGGTATGTCGTTGATTGAAGGAAAAATTAGGAAACTTGTTGAATTGATATGAAGAGTTTAGAGAAAAGATTTTGCTATAAGAAGTTTTGAGGTTATAGTAAGGTAATTCATTTGGTTAATGTATTGTGATAAATATCAATCGAATTTCGAGGACGAAATTTTCTAAGGTGGGGAGAATTGTCACACCTGTACCCCAATTCTAAGTGCATTCGTATCATTATGCATTGTATTTACATGCAATATATTGATTGAATTTAAGTATAAGTTAGTATTTATAAATATAGTTATAGAGGAAGGAACTCAATTGAAACATCTTTTGGCCTGAATTGAAACAATTGAAAGTTCAAGAGTTAAGAAGTAATATTAGCATTTTATCAAGGATTAAAATAGATATTTTACATTATGATTTGTCCATTTTAAGGGGCTGCTATCCTATCTAATTCGTGGTAGCCATGGAAAAGAAAGAAAGAAAGGAAAAAAAATGAACATTTAGAAGAGAAAAAAAGGGGAAAGAAAGAAAATTTAAATCTACTAGTTGGTGTTGATTGTTCAAGTGAAATTTAATGATCTAAATCACTTTTTTAGGCTGTATTCATCATCTCTAAGGCTCTAGTAATTCATTTGGTAAGTATTTTAAGAGTTTTGGTTAATTTAAGTTAGGTTTTGTAAGATGCAGAATTCAGGTTCTAAGTGGCTGATTTTTCAGTTTCTGTAATTTGATAATATTTTTAGCTAGAAAGCTTCAAATTAAGTGTTATTTAATGATCTGAAAACTTTGAAGAGTTATCTAAAACTTTTCCTCTTTGAACTCGATCTGATTCTGTAATAACCCAAATTTATGTGGTTATTAATATTAATATTTTATTAATATTATTATATAATAATTATTATTATTGATATTGACATTATTAATATTTTATTATTACTATTATTGTCTTTACTATTATAGTTATTATTGATGTTGACATTAGTATTATTTTATTATTACTATTACTATCTTTATTATTATTATTAATATTATATATATATATATATATATATATAATGAAGTTTTTATAGTGAACAGTAAAATGTGTATATAAATTGACGTGCGCGGGCTGCAGAATAAAGAATGAAGTTTTTATGTAAAATATCCAGTTTAGTCTCTATATTTTTTATTTTCTTTCTCTTCTCTGTTAACCACTCAAATGAACTCCAATTAACACTAAATTTGAATCATATCTTCTTCTCATCCTGTTCTACCTTTCCCTAGCTTTTATTTTATGAGAAACCATCTGAAAATGCCCAGAAATTTAGAAGGATTGTTCCATACTAATGTAGTCGAAGGGTTAGCCTTCAAGTGCGCCTTGAGAGTGAGTTTGTGATGGCTTGTATGTTAAGGCCGGGTTGTGATGTTACTACAGGGTTGGTTAATACATATGAAAGTTTATAATGATATTGTAAAAGCATATGTTTGACTTGGCTGAGTTTGCATAAGTTTGAAAGCAAGTATTGATTTAATGTTTTAAGTGAATGATATTTTGATTAAGCTTTGAATATGTTTGAAAGCAAGATTGGATTTGATGTTTTAAATGAATTATAATTTGGTTATGAATACTCTAGTATTTTGGATTTAAGGTTTTTATTATATTTAATTAAGATAAATTGTTTTATGCTTGTAATATCTATGCACTGAGTATTTCTATACTCATTTTTCTCTGTTTTCAAAATCTTTTCAGATAGCAAGACTTAATAGTGGACCCACGACCCAAGGGGGTTCTATAGATAGATTATTAAGGTCGGCCTAATAACCTTGCTCTGGTGTTGCTCTCATTTTAGTGGTCATAATATTGTATATTTTAAGTTTAAAACTTTTGCGGACATGTTATTATATATTGTATATTAAATTATTTTTAATTTAATCTTT
>CATIWM010167713.1:0-11003 GCA_949671775.1 Mallotus repandus
ATGAGTACCGTGGCAATAGATTATAGCAATCTTTAAAAAAAATTTGCATAATACATCCATAATTTCCTCTATTTGTCATTTTTTTATCAATTTGACATCTCAACTTATAGTTTTATTATTTTAATACCTAAATTTGGTTAAAATACAATTTTAAAACCTCTGTCAGTACACATGTTATAAAATAGCAAATCAATGTGTGTCACATCTCAAGGGTTTGACTAATAATAAATTGCAAATAGAGGTGTCAAACTGATAAAATATGACAAGTACAAGGGGTGATAAATGTATTATGCTATCATATTAGTGTAAAATAGTGCATTTTAGGTAAGTTTAAGTATTGAAATAGCAAAACTGTAAGTTGAGATGTGAAATTGACAAATTTTACCAAATATAAGTATTCACAAATGTATTACGCCAAAAAAAAAAATTAATTAATGCAACATGCCATGTATAGATAGCACATTTTATATTATCTAATATAAGTATCATCTATAAACAATTAATGCTTGCAGAAACTATTGAATAACAAAACTATTAAGTATCCAATGTGAACCAAATTTTATTTTTGAAAATATTATTAATTAATATAATTATTTTGAATATGATTTTTAAGGTAAAATAATATATATAATTGTCAAATATTGAATAGTCAAATATTATTCAAGACATCAATAAATCAACAGTTGGATCCTTACCTTCTTGTCAAGAATTCAATTTTTGTCTCACTCTTTCTCAATTAAGAAAAGAAAAAAAATATATATATATATAGTACATATAATTTTAGTATGAAATATATTGTCAATTTATTAAAAAATATATATACATATAGTTTATGAAACTTTTTTTTGCCAAAATATACTTTACTAAACATTTTGTTTTGCCAATAGAAATTGGGAATAAGGAAAGAGTATGGAACTCGAATATGAGTCCTTAAGTATCAATGAAAAGCTGAAAAGCTTTGGCAATTTGGCCTAAAGTGATACTTTATTAAACTTGTGAGCTATCAAATTGAGTGTTATAATAATTAAACATTATAGTAACTTAATTAACCCAATTTAAGTCACCTCTTTGGTCAAATTATTACTCAAAGGGAACCCAGTTTTATGTAATCAAATGTTACATGAATTTTGTTCTTCACCATAAGCTCAAGTGACAAATAATATAGATATTTGAAGATAAAGAGTATGACTTGATCCTTCATTTTTTCTCTTCTATAGTATTGAAAAAATTAAACTATTAAAATTCTATAATTGAAAAAAAAAATTAAGTTACTTGTGTGTCTTATTTACTCCCTTGGTTTGAATGATCCTTTAGGAAATTAGCAGTAGTTTCAGAGGTTACTTATGATATTAGATTATATAGCTAATTTCAGTAATTATACAAAGCAGGCAAGAAGTAAAATTGGTTCTTCAGAGTATTTAAAAATAAATTTTGCTTAGCTTTTGACCAAGGGGCTAAAGCCCTCACAGGCTGCCATACGGAAAAATCCGATTTAAAGTTTCCCACCGCACCGCCCACCTCCCCGGGCCAGTTGTGCACTGGCCAAAAGAAAATTTGCTTTGTGATCTTAATTAATCAAAAAAATATATATATTGACTGAAGATATGTGTGTCCCATAGATGGTGGGAGTGATTATAATTTTTTATGGGATACAAGATTAATGTCACTATTTGCAACCTTTTATGATAATATTTTTTTTAATAGTTACATTATAAATAAATAAATTATTTTACAAATTATAAGTAATTAGATAATGATACAATGGATTTACACATTTTATTTTAAATTTTAGATTTTATCATTTTAATTAATTATTAAAAAATAAAAAAATAAAAAAAAATTCAAATAATTAATTAACATTAAAAACAATACAGTAACTGTCCCAAAAAAAATTTATATGATTTGAGCATAAGCAAGCATTTTTCACACGAACATAAGCCAGCAAATTTGAGCAAGAAAACAAAACCACTCAAATTCGAAACTGTTTATGATTAAAAAGAACGTAAAAATAAAACAAACATTTTGAAATAGGCAATTAAAACTTATTGATTATCATTAACAATTTACAAATAATATTAACTAATTAATTAGTTTTGCAAAAAAAAATAAATAAATGTATCATTAACTGCTCCAATAATTACAAAGATGAACTAAAACTAAATCAGAAAGTGAAGAAAATGGGGAGGGACAAATACGAAAAAGGGGAGACCTCTACATGCAGTAGCTTCCACACAGAGATGGATAGCAAGCTGCAGGAGGTTTCTTGAAGAAAGGGACCTCGTTTCCAAGCATAGTTTCTTTTGGTAGCAGTAGTACAAGAAGCACCTACGTACTGGTGCTGCCGGTGCCGGTGTTGCTCCGAGCAACTCCGCCGTCTACTGCCATGATAACGGCGGTGACGATGATGGTGATGATTTGCTTCTTGTTCTTTCTTGTTTTGTTTTTTTGTATCAGAGGAGAGATATTATGGCATAATTGTTACGTGGATTTCATTTTTTTTGCTTGTTCTTTTCATTTATTTATTTTATAATTTTTCTTTTAATTTTTGAACAGCACAGTAGGAATGTAATAGAGTTGAATCCGTTCAATATACTATCAAGTTCGAGAGTATATCAAGTTAGAGCTTGATTCGATTTTTAAAATCAAAATTAGAACTGAACTCGAACTGAATTTAAACTCTATCGAACTCTTTTTTTTAAAGTTTGAGCTCGACTCGATTAAATAATTAATATATTTGAACTCAACTCGATTAATTAAAAAGTTAAAATTTTTAAAAATATATTTTTTAAAATATTTAAATTTGACTCAAGGTCGAACTCGACTCGGTTCGATAAAATATATTTATAATTATATTAAAATAAAAGAGTAAAATGATAAATATACACAAACTCGATTAGGCTTGAGAGTCTGTTGAGTTACATATTTTGGAGCTAGAACTCAACTCAATAATAATTGAGTCGATTTCAATTTTTTTAAGTTGATCTTGAGTAACTTGCGAGTCAGTTTGGCTCAATTATACCTCTAAACAACAATAATTAAATCGATCTTGAGTAGCTTTCAATTTCAATTTTTTGGATTGTGGTGAGATTGAAGCCTACTTATGTCATTACTTCATTCAGACAGCATAACAAGTGACATGACAGATGATTTGTACAAAAATAGAGCCTATTTAATCTAACTAAACATATAATTAATTAGTATCAAATATGTCTTTTCAAAATTTAAATACTTAATTTAAAAAATTAAAAAATTTAAAAACCAAATTTACAATTTTTTTATAAATAAATAAATAATCATAAAATGGTATAAGAAGCATATATTGATCAATTAACTTATAAAAAAGTAAACTCTTTCTTTTCCAAAAAAACAAAAAAAAAGATTCAAAATTGAAGCCTAAGTAAGGAATAAGAATTCTTTGCCACTCAGACTATCCGGCATACTACCACTATTGAAATTTGTTAAATGCTTAGGAGAGCTAATTTTAAGTCAGTCAAATACATATTATCTTACGCTAGGTTTTGTATACCATACACGGTCCAAAGTTTTGGTTGACCAAATTATTCAAATCTGTACCAAGTAAATATTCCCTAAAACAAAATTTCTCGACAAATTGTTTTAGGAATGATTACGTCAGATTCAAACTTTGATTTTAAACATAGAATCAAACTTTTATCAATAATTGTTGCAATCTAATAAATGAACTGTTCTCATTTAAGTGATGCTTTAAATTTCAGTTGAATATATATATTGGTATTAAATTAGTTATTGAAATTTTTTACCGTTTTTATAGTTCTGTTTTTGTCAAATTAAATTAGTCAAAGTCTAATTAATTTTATCATAAATAAAAAAAGTATTGAACATTAATTATATTATTTATTTGGAATTTTGAATTTTCAATGGAGCACTGTGGATTGTGCCAAAAAAAAAAATTGAAGATAAGCCGAGAGCCAGTGAGATTTAACATTAAAAAACAATGAGATTTTACTTTCATTTTAGGTTTGAACTGACAACTTGGCAACTTGACTTGTAATTTTTGAAAATTAATTAATTGTCTCAATAAAACACGGTAATGTACGAGTTGATTTCTCCTAATATAATTATTTTTTGAGGGACCATAATAAGTTAATTATTAATTAATTATAATTAATCTGTGCTTTATGTCTATGCATAGTGTTATTAACAATGTCATCATTAATTTAAATTATGTTTTAGTTTCTGGTCTAATTACAATCGTTTCCATACAAGGACTAAAGAGTAGTTATTAATTAATTAAACAGGCAGGCACTGGAGGAGCAGCCATATAAAACTGTCCATATATATATATTTGAAAATTTTGACAAAGGAAAAATTGTACGAATAATCACTAAATTTTGTACACAATTTGATTTTAAAATTTTAATTTATTTATTATCAGTCAAAATAATAATAATAATATCAAAAGTTGACATGTTTAGTGATATATCTCTTTTCAAAGTATTAATAGGTGAAAGATTTGAACTTTATCTCACTCCTCCCCAGTTGAAAAAAAAAGTAATAATAGCAACAACAAAAATTATCAGTTAAAATAATTATAACATAACGATATAAAAAATGGTAAATAAAACACTTGGTTTAAGTGTGAATCATAAAACAATTGGGAATTTGGAATGTGGATATGTTATTGCTATCTTTATCACTCATGTATCCATACTCACGTAGACACATACACACTCACGTACACACATGCGTATACACACGTACGCACATGCGCGCGTTAGCCCAACTGCCGTCCATGGTTGTTTAAGGGGGGTTTTGCCATCTAGAAACCATCTTATGGGTAATATATCATCAAATCCTCCCTATCCGAGTTCCTCCGATGCAGTATCAAGGGTTAAAGCTAAGCCAAGAAAAGCTTAAGTGTAAAGATTTGAGTTTAGCCTCAAAAACTCAATTATAATCAATCTAAGAGTGAATAGATTGGTTGTACATTTATCAAATCCTAACTTAGGGATAAGTTAGGTAGAGATGTAGGTTTTTGAGAAACTGAACTCCTTAAATCAAATGCCTCAATCTCTATTATTTTTAATCTCCTTTAGTTATTCTTAAATTCCATTAGTCTTCCTTTTGAAAATTTATTAGCACTATTCAACCCCCAATGCCTTTTCACTATCTACTTTAGTCAACCAATTTAAGAACCCCTATATATTAAGATCAACATTGAACTTAGGAATATTTACCTTTAACTTGTATTCATTGTTGCCTCTATAATTTTGTTGCCATTGTCTTCCACCTCTTACTCCTCCATGTTGATTTGCAATTGCTTCCAATTTATCTTCTTCATCTGAAGAATCATCAAAGTTGTTGTAGGCCTTCTTTGATTTTGATTATTAGAAATGGGTGTAATGATAGATCAAGCATAGCCAACTCCTCTGCCTTACTCAACATCATTATTTCTACACCCTTATTCATTAACTCTCAACAATGCTTGCAATTAGGGTTTAATGTGCTTCAAAATGTTATGTCATGTTTTGGGTTAATTGCTTAAACTATTGTTGCTGCTTATGTATTGCTTTCCAAATAGCTATCAATTCTCTATCACCATCTTGAGATTGGTTGCCACTACCACTACCATTATTAGTCATCAATTGGAGAAACCCACTTTGATACCACCTGAAGCAGCGATTAAAAAAAACCTACTCTAATACCACCTAACGCACCGTGTAGGGTGAATAATCAACACACGATTGATTATCAAAGAAAATAAGTCAAACATAAAGATCAAATTCTCAATCTAGAGAAAATTCAAAGTAAAATTTTTATTGAAATTGAAATAATGTCAAAAGTCTCTAATAAAACCCTTAAAACAGCTATTTATACTCCAAACATGATTATGGGCAAAATAAGAATTAAATAAACATCCCAAATAACTTATAAAATAGAAATTCAAAAAAAAATAAGGTTTTTAGTCATGGAGAATAGCTGTGTCAAAATAAAGAATGCACATTCTCCCCTGATGCCTTAATATTGAAATTGAAGTAGCCTTGCAAGTACAATTGTTCTCCAACACTAAACACCCATTCCTCATCACCTGACTTGACTCTAATTAAGGAACGATTGTGTCATAAACCCAAACAGTTGTGCACACCTTAGAGGTTTCATCACCTATACTTCTTCACTTAGTCTAACGATGTAGAGATTTTATGGTTAAATATTAAAGAGAAAGATGAGGAATAGAATATTTGATATAAACTCTACCATAACTTTTGATATCTTCAAACACCTTGAAACAGCATATGGAAGACTAATTAAAGAGCGTCGCTTAGGCTTGTGCAGCGGACAGTTCAATTCAATTCAATTCAGTATGGGAGAGAAAGTCACAAAATTGCGCGGATTTCAATTATATAAAAAATCATCGAACCTCAAAGAAATTTTTTCAATTCAGTAAATCGGATTAGGCCAAACAATTAGGCCAGTTATTTTGTACTAAAATTTAATATATTTTAGGTTTAGCCTATATATAAATACTTGGGCTCCACCCATACAAAAATTAAAAATATTTCAATATTTTTAGGCTTAGCCCAGAACTGTCTTACAACTTACAAAGCCTAAATTATTACAAAATATTGCTATAGACCCATCAATCAAAAATATTTGCATTTAACCTATATGCATGTAACCTGAGTATCTTCATATATATCTATAAAAAAATTTAGAGGCCATAGGCTGTTTAAAATATGGCCACAGTCCAATTAATACAAAAGATATGAATCTAACATATCTTCACATATTTCTTTCAAAAAATAATAAGGTCGTAAGCTGTTAAGAAATATGGCCACAGACCCATTGATTAATTACAAAATATATTGATGAGCATGAGAACCGTATTATTTTGAACACTCTGTGTGTTAGATTTAGGAAGTGTTTAAGTGCATTGATAGCCTTTTGTTTAGTTTTTCTTTAATTTTAGTAATTTTATTGAAATGTTAGAGTTTTTGTTTATTTTAATTATTTTGGTTTACTTTTAATTGTTTTGAAAATGTTGGTGGTGAAGAGAGCAGTGGCGGAATGATGCAGAGGATTTTCGGAGGATGCAAAGGTGTCTAAAAGTGCATTCAAGGTGAAATTGAGCTATTTTAAGGCTATAGAAGGCATGTGACCATGCATATAATTGCACACAGTCATGCCTGGTTGATGAGAAGACACACAGTTATGCACACCCTAATGCATGGCCATGCCTGATCCATAGCATTTTGAAGAAGACTAGGCACACGACTGTGCGCTTGACAACAAACATTTGAATTTTGAATTTTTCAGTTGCTGAATTGGGGGGATTTCAAAATTTGAAAAAAGGGGCAACTTAAAAAGCATCTGGAAGCTAGGTTTTACAGAGGGAGCCACTAGAGAGAGCAAGAACAATTTTATTTTACTCTTATTTTTCTAAGAATCAAAGTTAGTTTCATTCTAGCTCTTTTCAATTTATGTTGATTTTGAGAGTTGTTGATTGATGAAGATTGAGAACTAGAAGCCTTTTATTTCAGCTTGTTAAAGTTGAGAAAGGGGTTAATCTTTTCTTATTTTCATTGTTGATTTACATTTTTTATAGTAATAATGATTGGATGTCTTCTTCATTATTCATCTTCTTCTCATCTTTCTATCAACATGTGTGGCTAAATAGTTAGTTAGGGTTTTTATTTCAATTCAACCATGTAATTATTGAAATTGAATCTAAGTCATTAATCCTAAGTCATTGGTTGTTATTGAGCTTAAAGTCACCATAGGATTAATCACCCTTTGATTGAATTTTCATAATGGATCTTGATTGTGAGATAAGTTACTTTAGATTAGAATAATAACCTATTAATTATTTTTTTAGTTGGGAGACATTAAAACAATTAATATTGGCTATAGTTGTGCTTAAAATTAATTATAAAGAACACTTAGTTAGTTAGAGATGTCAACTTGGTGTTATTTATACTCAATTAATTGTGGGTTTATCTGAGAGGAAAACCTATAATTCTATAAATGCTTCCAAATTGAGTTAAGATTAAACTTGACTTAGATGATTAATTAATCTTAAGAAAGGTTGAATTGAAAATAAGAACCCTAGTTTTAATTTGATTGTCAATTTATTTACAATTTTTTCATTTAGTCTAAGTTTGAGGTGAAACCAAATTCAATGTTTTAATAAACAAACACTTTAAGTATTACAATACTCAATTTGCAATCTCTGTGGGACGATCTTATTTTTACTACTTGAATAATTCCATTGCTTGCGGATTTTTTACGCCATATATGCATATCATTTGTGCAAAAAAATTCCAAAATAATATTGTTATGTTTTTTCAGCAACTGGAAGAAAGTGAACCTTCATAATAAATAGAAAAACCAATTGCACATCTAAAATATAACTCCAAATCCAAATAACATAATTTTGAGGCTGTGAAAAATTTTGTTAAGTTATTTAAGGAATGAAGCCACATTTCTTGGCAACAGCAATGATAAAAATGCCATTGACACCAAACTTAAAGACTTAAGCAAAAATCATTTCTCTATTGAATGAGAAAACAAGAGGTGGAAGCTTCATCATTGCCTCAAAATTTTTAAAAAAAAACGCAGAGGAAACAAAGTGTGAAATGAATACTTCCTTTAAAACCAGTAATTCAATATATAGATGAAAAGTTTTTGTAGAAACAATCAAGAATAAGTCACAAAAGGCAAGGCAGACCAGGTATTAATAGGAATCCATATTTTTGTAAGATCTAAATAGTAAGTGTAAAGTTAAGTAATAATATAAATGAATATAGAAGAGATAACCAAAACAGAGGCTCAGCTATACTTGTTGTAATCACACAAGGAATATAGCAATATTTTTGGCAACATAAAGAAAACAGTCACCTAAGAAATACAACAACCCATTCATTTGTAATTCAGAAGCAAAGAGGTTGAAGCTTCATCACTGCCTCATAATCACAAAATACAAACTGATGCAAGTAGGTGGTCATAAAGAGCATTGCAACAACAATACAATTTGCATAGTCTACTGGTCACATAAAGCAATAGACATATACCAAAGTCACAGAAGGTAAAACAAAGAGATATAATGCAAGTAGTTAGTCAAAATACTAGACAGGATAATATTATTGACGTTGTTTAGCAAAATAAGAGGCTAGTTTGCATTTAAGGATGTGCCAACACCAATTGGGGGTATATTTGTAACATAAAAAAAATAAAACTTATTAGAAATGAATACATAAAAATAATACATAAAATATTAATTGGCAATATAACTTACCCTTTTCAAATTGATCGAGCTCCTCAACTGAAACTGGCTATGAAGCCAATCTTAACCAATCCTGGGTACAAATCAATGATTCCACCAATTTCGGAGTTAATGAACTCCTAAACAAATCTAACACCCATCCATCGGTGCTAAAAGTTGATTCAGAAGCAACAGTGGAATTGGGACATCCAACACATCCCGACCCAATCGAGAGAGGGTTAGGAATCTCTCTTAATTTAATTTTCACCACCTCAACACAATAAATTTCCCTTCTTCCTTAATAATTGCCTCAGTCAAATATATATCTAATTTAGATCTCTTACTTCAACCAACACTAGTACCCATCTTATGCTTCTTAAACTTAGCTTTTAACACCGACATAGGTTTCCCAATTAACAAATTGGAATCAGACTGACTAGGGTCAACCAAGATGTTAGATTATGATTGACTTAACTCACATTTGCATGATGATATAAAGCATGTTAATTAGCAAATAACTCAAACAAAGCAAACTTAACTAAATAGTACAAGCTCTCACCTCTTTTTTTACCATACATTTGAGCTAATGAAAACTCCACGTACTCTAATTTATCTATAGGATCTAATATATTAGTAAAAAATATCAAAAAATTCATTTTCTCAAGAACTTCCCAATATTTATCAAATTTAGATTTCATGTTTATTCCCATCAACACAATGGAACTATCAGTTAATTGCATCCAGTCATTCAACATGAAGCGCATATTAGATATCTCATTAAAAAAGTATTTACAGTCACATATTAAGAACTAGAGATTCTCAAAGTCATTTCATAAAAATGCTATAATAATAAGACCAATATGTTAACAGCCTACCAGTCAAAGAAATTTGGTACTTCACCTAAGTCAACCTTAAAAGAAATTTCTTGTTCTTCAAATATTCCAAATGCTTTTTCATAGATACTGGCAGTTTTCAAAATTATATAGGTTGAATTCAACCTAGTTGGGACATTTGAAGATAAAGTACACTTAGATTCAATACCAACTAAATTATTATATTCTTTTGAATTTCCTTAACCTAGTTAGTGAATTTTTAATGTATCTAACAGCTTCTCTGACCATAGAAGCAAAAACATCTTTCAGCCCATCATTGACAATTAAGTTAAGTATGTGTACAATGCATCTCATATGAAGATACTTAATCCTAACAGTGCTTTCACCCTAAATCAATAATTTATTTTTAAAACATAACAAAGCAATGTCATTGGATGACGCTTAATCTACAGTCACTATAAAAAAAAAAATTAATCCTCCATTCCAGCAAACACATTTCCAAAGGCTAAGCTATATACTCCACCCTCTATGAGGTAACAGGCATAAATGACATAATTTGCTTATGCAACTTCCACTTATCATTTATGAAATGTTCAGTAATGCACATATAATTAATTCTTTGAATTGAAGTCCAAGAATCAGTTATGAGACTAACTCTTTGACTATGGGACATTAAGAAATTCTTTAATTCCTGCCTCTCATTAATATATAAATCATAGCAATCCCTGGATACCGTCCATCTAAAGGGAATCTTAAATTTGGGGCAAGCTACATTAATGAAATTTCTAAATCCCCCCCCCCCCCCCCCTACCCCTTTCGACACATTTAAAAGGAAGTTCATCAACAATGATCAATTATGTAAG
This sequence comes from Mallotus repandus, assembly GCA_949671775.1. NCBI lineage: Eukaryota > Viridiplantae > Streptophyta > Magnoliopsida > Malpighiales > Euphorbiaceae > Mallotus > Mallotus repandus. The sequence goes on from CATIWM010167713.1 coordinate 10,935, forward strand.
TGTCTTCCGAATCAATTTTTGATTAAAAGTCCGTGTACCCATTACACCCACAAATTATGCCCCTTTAGC
>CATIWM010167743.1:0-36277 GCA_949671775.1 Mallotus repandus
TATTTAATTACTTATTTATTTAAGGTAATCGTTATCTTAAATAAATAGGAAATATATTTCTAATTTAGTATTTAAAAATAAAATTAGAATTAAGAGTGGTATATACCAAAACGCATTTTGGTAAATGAAACCCTAATTGTAAATCTGTAAATATATCATGTTCTCTAGGGTTTCATATACGTTTATCACTTCAGCCACCTAAAATTGGTTTTCTCTCCCTTTTGAGAAAACGAAACGTAGAGTTTCTTCATTCTTGTTTGTGTGAGAAAATCAAGAAGGTGCTAGCACACATATAGATTCATTTTGAATCAAGGGCTATTCATGTGGATACCAGTAGAGGACGCATCCTTTTGGAGACATCTCAATCTGTTGAAAGAAAATGAAAAGCTCAAGGTAAGGTGTCACTAGTGTGAACCTCCTCTCTTCCTTCCAGCACTCTTGCCTATACATGCGATTATGGTAAGATTTTGAAAACTCTAATTAAATCAGTTAATCGAATTACAAGGATCCGGGTTCGGGTTTGTGATAAAATTTTAAATTTTCACTGTGTTTAGTATCACAAAACATAGAATTGGCAAGGTTGGCTTAGGGAGAGAAGGGTGTTTACCAAGGTTCATATCTCCTACGACATTTATCGGCTGTATGGTTATGATAGCCAAAAATTTGATAAGGCCCTCTTTGTTTGCGGTAAGTGATGAAAGGATGAGGTTACTGAAAGGTAGGAGGGGAAGGATTGGAAGAAGCTGAAGGTGCATGGGAAAGAAAATATGAAGGATTTTTACAGGTTGGGTTAGGATCAAAGGGTTGATAACTCATAAGATTTACAAGATGATAGTCTTGATGGATGCTCTTGATTAAAACCTGATATGCTACTAATTGCCAATGGAGTTATTGGAATGTGACAGGGATAGGCCGCTGATTAAGGGCTATAATGATGTTGTGATATTCATAGCCAAGGTTACGATAAATAATTGCATTGAATTTTGCATTAGAAAGAGGTCTTCTAGTACCACCTAGTTCATCCACCACTGATTTTGCCTTCTAAAGATATTGAGATACAGTTAAATCATGTTTCTTTAATTCTTGAAGTTCAATATGAATTTGTAACTGTTGGTTTTGTGATACCGATGCAAAAGCACTTTCTAGTGCCTTCCAAGCATCATAAAATGTAAACATGCAACTTACATAAGGAAAAGCCTCTATGGATAGAGAGGAAAAGATCCATGAAAGTAAGAGTTGATCTTTCTGATGCCATTCATCATATGTTGGTGTGAACGACCGGGTTCCTTCTCTCTCTCGTGGAAGGCTTTGAGTTTTTTAATCCCGAGAGACATGGCAACTTTACCAGATGGGACAACTACTTCATTTGCAGGACAGGGAAAAATGATTAGTCTTGGGAGGATTCAAGAAGCTTTATGTTTGAAATCACCACCTGGTTTTTAGAAAACTAGGAAAAGATGAAAGGGATGACATCAGGTCACTCAATGAGTATCGTCCCCAATAGAGATTCTGAGCCCAGGAGATCTCATCTACTTTTTGGCTATTTCTCATTGAGTGATGAAAACATTCCTCCAAACATGACAAGTGTCTGTTCATTCGTACCACCTTTGAAGCATGCCGAGAATATTAAAAGCCCAAACCGAGCCAAATCAACCTCTGAATCATTAAGTTGCATCCTAATTTCATGAACTACAAATAATCAAAGTGGTAAGTCGCTCGTTTCAAGCAAACATTGCTCAAAATGAGCAACTCATTAGATTGGTGTTTGACTCATAAGACTGGAGTTCAACTTCGTGAAAATTGAAAGTCAATTTTGACAAAACGGACGTCGGAAACACATATGTAAACCCCTAAAACTTTCGAAAGTGACCCCAGAACAGTGCATATAACCCCAAGAAATAACGCGTGAGTGGATTTATAACGCGTGATCACGCTTGAACACATTTTGCTCATGCATGAAAATTGAAGCCGATTTTGATAAAACGAACATCGAAAACACGTCCAGAAGGTCCAAAAACCCTAAAATACCCCAAAAATAGCATAAATGAAGCCCGAGAAGGCCGCATGATGTGCTCAACAATGCGCACCCCAGGGCTGTGATCACGTACCCCAAGGCCTTGATCACGCACCCCAGGGCCGTGATCACGCACCCCAGGGCCGTGATCACTCATCACAGGGCATGATCATGCATTCCAAGAGCATGATCATGTGTCCCAGGGGCGTGATCATGTGTCCCAAGGGCGTGATCATGCACTTTTATCTATTTTCACACATTTTTGGGCACATTTACTTATAAATAGGGGTCTCTACCTCCCATTTTGACAAGGCTAGAGCCAATAAAGAGAGGGGAAGAGCTAAAAATCAAAGGCTAGAGCCGAGGAGGAGAAGGCTAGAACTTAGGAGCAAAGGCTAGAGCCTAAGAACACCGGCAAGAGCCAAGAAAAAAAGCACACACACGCTGAAACACTATCGAATTGAAGGCTTAGGAGCCCCAATCCACACACTTTGAGCCCACCTTCTACATTTCTCATAGGATTTTTAGACTGCTTTTTAACCAAACCCAACCTCATCTTTGTCAATGCACGCTTCAAAGGTATATGAATTTGCGTTACACACGTCATTTTCAACCTCTTGATTTTCAACCTCTTGATTTTCAACCTCTTGATGAAGAAAGCTTGAAAATCTCGTAAAGCTAAAGCTTTGAAAACTCAAAAACAAGCTCAATCAAATCTGAGGACCAAACAATCATTTTTCCACATTTATTTACCGTCTTGCATTTTACTTTATCGCAGCCAGCAGTTGAGAAATTGTTGGGATTGTGTGATAAGACTGGCAATTTGCATGCTGATTGAATAATCTCTACTTTGTTTTGCTCATAATAAATCATCATTCTGCATTAATATGCATTCAATAAAATGAAAGCTCCTTATCTAAGCTAGAGCTTTAATATTGCAGTCCAATGATGCAATCATCATCATTTATCATTTATCTTATCATTTAGAAATGCTTTATAGTAATTCTTGCAAGAGCATAAACTACGTGCATCTGTTTAATCATCCATGATACATTAATTATCTTTGTTACACTTATCTGTTGTCCAAATGGATGAATAGATGGAATATCACATAGTTGTGTTAACCTATATCTTGCAGGTGTCTTCTAGATCAGGACTAGATTTACATTTTCGCACTTTTTCTCTTTCATATTTATTGACTAGGAAAGCCTTATAAATAATTATGCTAAATTTCTCGTACTTTCCATTATTATCAACGTGCTTGTGTCAATGCATATATATCAACTGTCATTACCGAAACTAGGGTGCTATGGTAGCCATATATTGAGTATTAAAATGAGAAATAGTCAAAAGGTAGATGAGATCTCCCGGGCTAAGAATCTCTACTGGGGACGATACTCGTTGAGTGACCCGATGCCGTCCCTTTCATCTTTTCCTAGTTTTCTAAAAACAAGGTGGTGACTCCAAACATGAAGTGTCTCGCATCCCCCTGAGACTAATCAGTTGTCCCTATCCCCTAAACGGAACAGATGTCCCATTCGGCAAAGTTGCCATGTCCCTCGGAATCACTCCATTTAAATAAAAAATGGAAAGGTCACTCATAGTGGCGACTCCATTATGGACTCTAGTTAGAGAGATCAATTCAAAAATGACTATTTCTGATTACTTAATACTCAATCAAGTGGAGCCTTTGACCATTGCATTTGCACTACACAATCACGTTTGCACCCTTGGTCCCTATCAGTCGACAATGACGGAAAGTGATCCATTATGGTTCCACACAAGTCATAGGGTGACCGATTCAGATTTTTCACCTTTAGCCTTTACTCGTGGTTTCACCGGACTCACCTAACCAGAGTTTGTGACCCAAGTCCTTAAGAGGGGTGACCCGAGTTATCAAAAGAATGCTAGACTCACTGACTGGAGTCCGTAACCCTAGTCATGGCGGGGCATTCTCACTAAAAGAGCCCTTAGCCTTGTACCCTTGACTCAGCCCATGTAAATAAACCAATAGAAATCTCCACTAGGATCCCACCAAGCTTTGCATACTAGCCTTGATGATGTCCATTCAACCTGACATTCACAAATGCTATGACACTTTTAGTTTCCATCATCGATTAATGTCATTATGTCTGTTCTCATAAACGGCTCACACTTAAACTGTGTGGTCTTTGTTTACCTTGCATAAGCCCGATGTGCAAGGAATGATAAGAATCATTCACCTCAGTATGAATAGCCTATGAGAACTGGTGAATAGTGACATCTTCCGATGATGGAACCTACAAGCATCGTCCATTTGTCCTTATTAGATCAAATAGACGGGTAAAAAATTTGACTAGATTGCGAACATTTGCATTGAAAGAATCAAATCATAAACTCTGAAACAACACTTTTATGCCTCTTAGTAAACGTATCAAATATCGATATGGAGACACAAAACTGGACCCCTCTTTTTGACTATAGCCCCTACACACATGGGCATGTAAGGACTATAGACGCCATTTGTGACCCAATGACTGGTCCTCACATTGATATTATATGCTTACCTCGAGTGCATTTGAGTATCTTTCCTTAGTTTACCTCTTTATCCTCATCAATACAAATCAAAACAGCCTAGTCTGAGAGTGGAACCATAGTCCCTTGCTAACTATTGGGTCAAAACCAACCTAGGAAAGAGATTCATTAACCTCATAAAGATATAAGATTGGAAGCAAGAGCTTGCTTTTGATTGGTTTGTTCCTTATGCAGGAAAGCTAATGATCCCTTACATAAATCATGCATGCATGACATACATATAGACAACATATACTTATCACGTCTTTTTGCAGCCATCTACATCCATCATAATAAGACTATGCAAGAGCACATCATGCAAACACGCTAATCGTATTCTTTTGCAGGCGCATCTCATCCATGCATTATTCATCATTTGTTTATTCTATCTCACAAATGTGCAATAAAAAAGATCTTAACATGGGTGATTCAGAAGACACTTCATGTTAATAATTTGAGGATAAACTGAAAGAGGAGATTCAAAAATTGCTTACTAATTGCACCATAGAAGAAATCCTCCAAGTCCAAATCAAGGCCACTAATGTTCAAATCGGAAACTCTCAAGAGGGAAACTGTGCTACTACCCCCATAACCGAAGCATCTGCATCTATCCACCCACGAGCAGACATAGGAAAGGGTGTCCTTCACACTCCTGTATAGATTAAAGATGATGATGAGTATTATCGTGCCTTTAAAACACCACAACAATAAGCTACAAAGATTGCTGACTTGACCAAACCTGAATCAGCAAGAGAGGTCAAACTACTAGCCAACATGATGGCTCAGCTGGAATTTGCCTTTAAGGATAAAGGGCCTCATGAGTCTAAAAGCTTTACTGATGTAGCTCTGTTCAAAGATAAACCACTTCCTAATGATTTCAAATTACTGAAATTTGCAAAGTTTGACGGAATTGGGGATCCGAGGGTCCGTTTAAGACAATACACCACCTTCATGGCTACTACTAAGCTTACAAAATCATAGATTGTCCGATTCTTTTTCACATCACTAGAAGAGGGACCAAGAGCATGGTTCTTTGACCTTGAGGATGAAATCAAAAGTGACTGGCTGCTGTTAACTCAAAAGTTCATTAAGCAGTATGAATACAATACTTAGTTGGATATAACCCGCATGGATTTGGAAATTACAAAATAGAAGCCTGGTGAATCCTTCTCTGCTTATGTTGTAAGATGGCGAGCTAAAGCTATCAAGATGAGAAACCGTCCACTAGAGGATAAGCAGATAGAATTGATAATTAAGGGATCACTTCCCCATTTCAGGAAACAGGTGATCTTTGCCCACTACCCTGACTTCTGAGCACTTCACCAAGCTAGAATCAGAATAGAAGATGTGGAAACCCAATAACCTAAAAACACTTTCCACCAAAACACTCAAACCAACACCCAAAACCAAAACACCTTCACCAGAACTGCCAAGATAAACCAAGTTCAACCAAACACTTTCAACCCACCATCTGTCAATGTCATCAACAAACAACCTAGAAGGTTTTCCGACTTTAACCTCCCACTGTCTTAGGTCTTCCAAAGACTCTAGCAAAATAACCTCTTATAACAAAGAGAACTAAAATCACTATCGAATCCTCTGCCTCCTCAGATTGACTAGAACATATTCTGTCACTTCCACCAAATTCCTAGCCATGCCACTGACACTTGTAGAACTCTCAAAAATGCCGTCCAAGACCTTATTGACTTAGGAAAGATTGATAATCCTGAAAGATGACCCAATGTCAAAACCAACCCCTTCCAAATTATTGAGCCATGCCTCCACCAATAATCAACACAATCTCATCCAGCTTACCTAAAACCTTTGTTGAACAATCAATCCAAGCCAATAGGAAACTTCTGAAGAACAAGAAGCTAGAGCAGAAAAAGAATTCTTAATGATCTCAAAAGATGAACTTCTAAGCCCAATTCTTGACTGTTATGACTCTAGTGAAGAAGAGTGGGACCCTTCCACATTTGAATATATTTCAATGCCCCGAGCATTCTCTCCCCACTTAATGATACAAAGGAGAGCTGGAGATGTAGCCTTTCCCATGAATGGTGAAGTAATTGAATGCCCTTATTTGTATGAAGCAAATGAAAGCCTCAAAGCTGAGCAAGACAAACCCGAAGTGTGGGATTTATTGGGCCATCCATTTGGAAAATTCAACTATAAAGTCAAGTACAATACACCTTCCACAGCTTATATCCTTTTAGAGGAAATAGTACCCTCAGGATGGGGAGAAGAATTTGATGAAGAAGATAGAATGATCGCAACCATCCAGTCTCCAAACCTACAAGTCATAGGAATTAACATCTAGTACAACTCTGATAAAGAAAAAGGCACAAATACCTAGGAACTCAATGACATTGAGATCATTGTCTGGAACAAGGATAATAATGTAAAAGCAACTAGTCAAGAGATACCACATAGCAAGAAGCAGATAGCTAAAAAGCCTATACCCTCAGTTAATCTTGTAACTCGTAGCGGAAGAGTTTGCTAACCTCCTAAAAAGGAAAAGGATGTCTCCAAAGGGAAATAAATGTCAAGTGATGTGGCTCTGACTAAGGAAGAAGATGATCAAGTTCTTAAGCAGCTTAAGAAAACTCAGGCACAAGCTAATATTTGGGATTTGCTCATGGCCTCTAAAAGCATAGAGATGCTCTAGTAATGGCTCTTGATGATTCAAAGATCACCACCAATGCTTCACCTTACAAAATGATAAATTCTCTAATGAAAGCCCCTGCTAATGCAATCACCTTCTCAGATGAAGATTTACCCCCTTAAGGAAGGGTCAATAACCATCCTCTATTCATACAGGCAGTAGTCAGATCTAAGAAGACCTCATGTGTAATGGTGGATGACGGATCTGCCATCAATGTTTGCCCCTTTAGGCTGTTACACAAATTTGAAATGAATGTTGAAGACCTAGAGGAATCTAACATGATTATCTGAGCCTATGATGACTCTAAGAAGCCAGTCGTAAGGACTTTCAAACCAGTTGTCACTGCGGGAGATATTAAATCAGTAGCAGAGTTCACGATTCTAGACATTCCCCTAATCTTTGCCCTGCTATTGGGGAGTCCCTGGTTCCATCCATTAGGAGGCATACCTTCTACTGTGCACCAGAAGATCAAATTCCCACTCAAAGACAAAGTTGTCACCATTCTAGTTGAAACCAACAACATCATCGCTTGCTTGAATACAGTGCCACTAGGCTTCTAGGTCTCTGTAATCAACGAAGATTGGGTTGACCCAAAGGTTGCTACAATGATGAAAAAGATACAATACCTGCCTAAAATAGGATTAGGTGGAAGGTACACTGGAGTCACAGAATTCCCTAATTTTCAAGGATAAACGAGCAGATATGGCCTGGGGTATGATCCTGAGGACACTAGAACTAAGAAGTCCACCTCTTTTACCCAAGAAGGCTTAATTGAGGTCTACCAGGGACAGATAGAGAAGTGGGAAAAGGAAGGGGTTGAGAAACCTGGCTTTGAAATCTTTAAAGATGTTATTGACTCTGCTAAGGGAAAATGCTTGCCAGAAGATATCACTGAAACTGATATTGATGAGCTAATGAAGAATCTAAGACTAGAATCTAAGACTGAAACCCTCAATTATGAGGATGTTGCTGCCATCCTCAAATTAAGCATTGATGACATTTTGTTTGAAGATACTAGAGATGATCTCTGTACTTTTCCTTTATTTGAAACTGATGATATAATGAACTCTAAAGTTAATGTAATGAAATCAAATTTTGCTTACTTGTTCAATGTCCTTTTTGATGGTAGTGTTTATTGCATTGATCAAAATTCTTGCATATTTGACATTCATTCCATATGCACTAAACCATTTAACGTTGGCACAGAAAATGAACCACACATTTTGCATATTTTGAAAGATGTTACCCTTGAGTAGAGGGGAGAAATTGAAAGAATATTAATAAAATATAAAAAAGTATTTGCTTGGATATACGAAGACATGCCCAGCTTCAACAAAGACATCGCTTAACACTACATTCCCACTAAAAAAGGATGAAAACCAGTAAAGCAGAAGCTGAGAAGACTCAGACCATAATGGGCCCAATTGGTAAAATAAGACATCAAAAAGTAGATTGAGGCTAAGTTCCCAGAGGTGGTCGACTATCCATAATGGTTAGCAAATGTTGTGCTAATGCCAAAGAAAGATGGAAGGGTCAGAATTTGTGTCGACTATAGAGATCTAAAACAAGCATGCCTAAAGGATGACTTCCCTTTGCCTTATATAGATGTGTTGATAGATAGCGCTGCCTCCTGTGTAATGTGTTCCTTCATGGATGGATTTTCTGGATACAATCAGATTCTGATGGCCATCATCGACAAAGCAAAAAAGTCCTTCATTACAAAATGGGGTATTTATTGTTATAGGGTAATGCCCTTCGTCATGAAAAATGCAGGTGCGACCTACCAAAGAATGGCAACATGTATATTTGATGACATGATACACAAAGAAGTTGAGGTGTACATAGATGACATGATGATTAAGTTAGAAACGAGAGAAGGGCATCCAGCTGCTCTCGAGAAATTCCTCAAAAGGGTTAAAAAGTACAGCCTCAGGCTTAATCCCAAGAAGTGCATATTCAGGGTAACTTTAGACAAGATGCTGGGGTATATCGTCAACCAGAATAGAATTAAAGGGGATTTAGATAAAGCAAAAGCAATCAGAGAAATGCCAGTGCCAAAAACAGAGAAAGAAATCAGAGGGTTTTTAGGGAAGCTACATTTCATAAGCAGGTTCATCGCCAAGTTAACAATAGTTTACGAGCCTATCTTCAAGCTACTAAAAAAAGATAAGCTAGTCACATGGAATGAACAATGTCAGCTAGTATTCGACAAGATCAGAAATTATCTAGCTAATCCACCAGTTCTAAAACCACCCAAGTCTGAGTTGCCATTAACCTTGTACCTAGCCATTGAAAGGAATGCAATTTGTGCAATGCAAGCCCAAGAGGGAGAAGGGAAAGCAGAACACACAGTCTATTACCAGAGCAAGAAAATGTTGCCTTATGAGGAAAAGTACAGTCAAGTCGAACAAATATGTCTAGCAATGGTATAGGCAATAAAGAAGCTCCGACACTACTTTGAATCATATAAGATCCAAGCTATGTCCAAAATGGATCCTATGAAGCATCTCTATGAAGCTTCATCCCTAGTGGGGAAACTTGCCAAGTGGCTTATACTACTCACAAAATTTGATGTACAGTATTTAACTAAGAAGACAGTAAAAAGGAGAGCAGTCGCTGAATTCCTAGCCCTCAACCCGATTCCAGATTCAGAAGAAATTTAACTAGACTTCCCAGATGACCTTAGCACTGCCATCGAGGTGCAAGGATGGCGAATGTACTTCAACAGAGCAATTAACCAATTCAGAGTAGGAGTCGGGATTATACTCCTAACACTAAAAGGCAAAGTGGTGCCAATAGCTAAGAAGCTAGCATTTAGAGTTATAAACAATGAGGCAAAATATAAAGCATGTGCACTTGGCATGGAACCTTTGATAGCTTTAGGAATGACAGAAGTTGAAATATTTGGGGATTCCATGTTGGTAATCAATCAAACAATAGAAGAATGGGAACTAAAAGAACAACACTTGAGGTCACATCTGAGCCACCTGCAGCAGCTCGCCTTATCTTTCAAAAAATGCAAATTCATCCATCTCTTTAGAAACTACAACCAAATGCCTGATGCACTTGCTTCCCTAGCATCAGTATGGGAAGGACCAGCCAAAATGCCCATGAAGCCTCTAATCTTACTCAAATCAGAACAATCTAGCAACAAATGCCTCAGAATAGCAGAAATAAAACCAGACAACAAACCCTGGTTCTATGATATATAACAATACCTCACAAAGAGAATTTACCCTAAGAAGGCAGTTAAAAAAGACAAGACAGTCATCTGACAACTGGCATCAAAATTCACATCACACCAGGGTGTATTATATAGAAGAACCTTAGATAGGATATAACTCAGATGTCTGGATAAGATAGAAGCTGCTAGAGCAATAGAAGAAGTACACGAGGGTGTTTGTGGCCTGCACATGAACAATGCCATTCTAGCTAAAAAGTTAATGAGACAAAGGTTCTTTTGGATGATGATAATGGAAGATTGCATCAGAGTCGTAAAAAGGTTCTATAAGTGCCAAATTCATGAGGACATCAACCATCTTTCCCCAATAGAGCTGCACTCTATCTCTTCTCCGTGGCCCTTCTCAGCATGGGGGTTAGACATAATCAGAGAAATTCACCCAACAACCTCAAACGGACACAGGTTTATCCTAGTAGCAATCAACTACTTCGCAAAATGGGTCGAAGCAGAATCATACGCAAAACTGGGGGTAAAACAAGTGGCAAAGTTCATCAGAAAGAACCTATTATGCCGATATGGGATTCCCCATCACATAGTTTTAGATAACGGTGTTCAGTTCCAAGGGGAAGTGAAGGAATTACTAAGGAGATATAAGGTGGAGCATCACAAATCCTCACCTTACCAACCACAAGCAAACAGAGCGGCCGAAACTGCAAACAAAAACATCAAAAATATCTTATTGAAATGACTCAGACATACCGTGATTGGGCAAATAGACTACTATATGAATTATGAGGATATAAAATGACAGTCATAACTTTAACAGGAGCAACTTCTTTCTCACTAGTATAAGGATCCGAAGCAGTACTCCCAGTGGAAATTGAATTCAAATCACTACAAATAGTAATTGAATTCGAACTGCTTGAAGCACAATGGGCTCAATAAAGGCATGATAGCCTCACTACTCTGGACAGTCAAAGACTCAAAGCACCGTATCATACATAGCTATATCAAACTTGACTGGTTAGAGCCTTTAAAAAGAAAGTCAAACACAAGAGTGTGAAAGCCGGAGACTAGGTGCTAAAGCAAGCCAAACAGAATGTCTTAAACCCTAGAGGTAAGTTCAAGCCAAACTGGGAAGGCCCATATCTGGTCAAAACCGTCCTATCAAGAGGAGCTGTTAAGCTGATGGATTCTAAAGGAAATGAGTTCTCTAAGCCTACCAATATAGACCACTTGAAGAAGTATTATGTCTAGAGCAAATATAAAAAAAAGACCCTGGTAAGTTGAAAACCAAAAAAATGCAGCTTAGGCAAAAATTAGGTGAAAATTGAGAGAAACTACTTAGTTAGAAAACCTAAAGAGGCTGACTAAGGACAGGAGTACCGTCAATTCAAAATATGTGTAAATGCAATCATGCTTTTCTTAAATGTATTTGGTAAATATGCGAATGCTTGTCAAATTATGTAAGTGCATTTGAGAAAATACAATACATTATTATCATCCGAATCCATCGAGCATGCTAAGTATAATTTGCATATTTTCATTACATGCTTTGCAGTTCTTACTTGTTTCATTATTTCTCCTCCATATTACCGATCGCCATCATCAAACCTAAAAAAAAGCCCAGTTAGGCACGAAGAGCTCTGAAAAGAGATACCTTAGGCAAAAGAGGGAAAAAGAAAAATACTGAGATAGGCATGAAGAGCTCTAAAAAGAGACGCCCTATGCAAAAGAGGAAAAAATAAAATAAATAGGTAGATGAAGCAGAATGATTAGAAAGAATAGTCACATAAATGAATATCACAATCAGGAACACACAAATCAGCCAATCCAGAATACAACAATAACAACCATAAGTATAGAATACAACATACGGGACAGATGCCTAAATACAATACCCTGAGTTCATAACCTCGGGAAAATAATACAACACTGGACAACCATAGCCAAAAGATAAATCCAAGCCTCCTAACAACTACATTGGCTACGGTACCATCAAGAGCAAGAGCTAAATCCACTCAGGCATCCCCGTCATCAGAGCCAGGCCCCGCATCCTCTGCATCCATCTAAAAAGCTACAAGTTGCACATGCAGCTGATCAATATGCTCATGATACGACACTCGCTCCCTCTCCCACTCATGACTAGCATGAATATTAGACAAACATCATAAATCACATTTCATGCATCTGTATAAAATAGGTACAAATCAATAAAAGAAGAAAGCAGTACGCTTTGTGCGCCAGTAAACTCCATGAAATACTCCTGTGCACTGATTGTAGTAGTATACCAAGACTGAGTAGTAGAAATAGGTACTTGCAAAGAAAAAGAAATTAGATAACGAACAAAGCAAAGAAAGGGGAGAAACCTCATAAAATCAAGAAACTAACATGAGTGGCATCAGCAAGCACCACACCTGACAATGGTGTACCCGCTCTGGGCAAAGAGAAACAAGCTCCCGCTCTTGTGACCATCAGGCTGGACAACATTGGAGGCACTGTAATCACAAAATCACCAAGAACGACACTGCTAGGTCCCATGCCATTGGCATGTGCCGTCCTGTCGGTCCCAGGACCACTCTCTTCATCAAAGTGAGAGGAATCTAATTTCTTTCGATGATGTCCATAATTCTATAGATAAAACTCTCAAAACTCATGTCATTTATAGTTTAATACTAATGAATTTTATTACATGCTAACATGAAAATAGAAAAAACACAGATCAGAAGCATACTAGGTCAGAAGATGCTACCCTAGAAGCAAAACAACCCTAGGATGACCACGAAGTCCTAGCTCTAGAGCCTGAAGGCTGTGAAGGAGTTGACTGAAGAGGTGGAGGAGGAATAAATTCACTGGCCACAACATTAATCAACTACGGCACCAGAGACATCATAAAAGAGAAATGAGCTCCGTCCAAGAAATCCTCAAAGGGATACCCTCTCTCAGCTCTATCAAGCTCCTCTCCAACAAGCTCTTGACCCCAAAATATATCCCTAAGAGGAGCAACAAGAACTCTCCTCATAAACAGTCCATCCCACTAGCTATAGACCCGCTCACCCAGATACTACACTTTATCAACAAGAACGGGCAATAAGACCCTCCTATGTGTTAGGCACCAAGCCACTCCCATCTCGATTAACCATTCTTGTTGCTCCATCAACCAGTATGGATGAATCTACTTGAGGAACTCATAAGCAAAAGAATTGCCAAACCAGAATCTACTCAAGAGACCCCTCGCCTCTATCGGGCTCTCGATCAAACCAGAAGTCCTCCTAATCCATCATGAAAGATAGGGAAAACAACTCTCAGGCGAACACTTAATAGTGGAATGAGGAAACACTTAAAACTCGTAAGCCCAAACATATCAAGAAGAAAGGAGTCAAAATAATCAAAGATGAAACAATCCAAAAGCAATAGACCACACTCACATCCAGCACGAACAAGCAGTTACAAACGCATGAGCATCCTTTACGAGCCGCATCCAAACCAGAATACATGTGGGAAAAAGTAGTTGTGCCCCAACTATACTTTGGCAGGTCCCTCAAGTTCCTCAAGATAGGTAACAACTGTAGGAAACCAGTGCCGGAGGCGTTCGGAAAGATAACATCACTCAAAAGGTAAAACAAGAAACACCTAGCCAACTGCTCAGAGTTAACATGACCCGCGTCATGCTTCGACCTCACCTTCTCTACAAGCTGTGTATACTAGATCAAAGTGGAGCAGCCAGACTTCATAAAAGTAGTAACATTGAGCAGATCCCTCAGCCATATGTTCCTCACAATTATAGAACTACATGCCTCACTGCCAAAAGGGACAGGCTCCCCAAAAAAACTCAGCCCCGTAATGGCTGCAAAAACAAATAGAGTGATAGTCATCTCCTTAAAAGGCAAATGGAACATGTGGGTAGTATCCATCCATCGCTCAACGAGAGCACACATTGCAGCTTGACTCGATACATACGAGCCATAAGTAAGAGCAGAAATAATACTATCAAAGCCCTTCCCAGCAACCATCTGCTTCACACACGAAGGAAGACCCTAATAATATGAGTTAACCTTATTGAAGCTACCAGGTAGCTGAATGACAGGTCTAGAGGGCTGCAACCAACAGGTGAAATAGTTACAACATTTCATCAGATACTAAAACATCTCTTTTTGCATCTTTGTAGGAAAACAATAATAAATGCTACACTATAACAAGAGCTAAAATTACAACAAGAGCTACACTACGGTAAGAACCACACTACAACCAGAGCTAGATCACAGTAAGAGCTAAAATTATAGCAAGAGCTACATTACGGTAAGAGCCACACTATAGCCAGAGCTAGATCACAGCAAGAGCTACACTACAGTAAGAGCTAAATTTACAGCAAGAGCTACATCACAGCAAGAGCTACATTATAGCTAGAGCTACAACAAGTACTACAATTATAGAGCAAAGAGCTACACTACAACTAGAGCTACACTACAGCTAGAGCTAAACTACAGTAAGTGTTACAATTAGATAGCAAGAGCTACACTATAGCCAAAGCTAGATCATAGCAAGAGCTACATCACAACAAGAGCTACAATAAGCACAGCTAGAGCTACAATTATTACAGTAAGAGCTATATTACAGCTAGAGCTATAACAAGTGCTGCAATCATATAGCAAAGAGCTAAATTATAGCAAGTGTTATGAACAGACAGCTACAACTACACTACAACTAGAGCTACATAAATGACAAGAGCCACACTATAACTAAAGCTAGATTACAACAAGAACTACAATACAACTAGAGCTAAATTATAGCAATTGCTATGATCAAACAGCTAGAGCTAGACTACAACAAGAGCTAAAATGCATGTAAGCTAGAGCTACACAGACAATGAATATTGAAATCAAATAATAAGAGCTAAAACCATAGCAATACATACAGCAAGTGCTAAGGCAAACAACTAGAGCTACAACAAGTAAAGCTAACTATAGCAAGAGCTAAGTAAGCAAACTAACTGGTCAACGATGAATAGTCCAAGCATGAGTCTCCAGGCTATTGATAACAGGAATTAGATCTCCCTGAAAAAGTCAAGGTGAATGAAAAGAGGGTCTACCACTGGTCCTAGTAGCCTCTCTAGCTCCAGCAGCAGAAGTCACTGCACTAATCTGCCCAAGAACCGCCTCATCCTCTAAAATGAACTTGTCAAAAGAAAAAGAAACGGTATCCACATCACCAAAGTCACCAAGATACTCAGGAATATGAGGGAAGTATATAATTCCCGCACTCTGTGAAGTAACAGAGTAGCAATAGAAGAAAAACACTCCAATAAAACTTAAAAAGCTTAAAAAATAGGTAAAATCACCTTAAACTCCAAAATGAGTTCGTTTTAGAACCATCGGATGCGCCTTGAGTGCGTGATAACGTATGCGCTCTGAGACTCGCACATGCATACACCGAGACCCCTGCACACGTACTCCTAGGGTCCTAAACTTGCATTTTACCAAAAGAATGCACAAAAAACATGCATGAATCGCACAAGCATGAACATTGTATCTTTTAGCACACTGCACTTCACATCACTGTCTCAGAAAGTAATTTAGGAAAAGAAAAATGTAGCACAAATAACATGAGCATGTCGCATATTGACACGACATGAAATCACGCTTGAAAGATAATAAATGATGACTTCATCATTGCATCATCACTACTTAGTAACATTCCATTCGCTTAGAAGCATTTCATTGCTTAGAAGCACTGCATCCGCTTAGTAGCATTTCATTGCTTAGAAGCATCTCATCTGCTGAAAAGCATCTTATTTTCTTAGAAGCATTCCATTCATTTAGAAGCAACTCATTTGCTTAGAAGCATCTCATCTACTTAGTAGCATTTCATTGCTTAGAAGCATTCCATCTGCTTAGAAGCACCGCATTCGATTAAAAGCACCCCATTTGCTTAGAAGCATTTCATTGCTTAGAAGCATCTCATTTGCTTAGAAGCATTTTATCTGCTTAGAAGAGTCTCATCGGCAGAGAAGCATCACATCTGCTTAGTAGCATTTGCATTAATACCTAAGGAGGTTATAAAATCATCATCTCCAAATGAAATAACATCAACAAATGACATGCCTGAAGTCAAGAGACTAAACAACACACCATCAAGTAAGTACCTCTTCCCAACACTATTTTTGCGTCTGTGCATTTGCGTCATGTGTATTGACATCGGTACTACAGTACTATACAACACACATAAAGTAGGGGAAAATTGTCATATATCGAATTTTGACTGTCCCTAAAAAGGTCTAGTGATGAAAACATTCCTCCTAACATGACAAGTGTCTGTTCATTCATACCGCCTCTAAAGAGTGCCGAGAATCTGAAAAGCCCAAACCGAGAAAAATCAACCTCTGAATCATTAAGTTGCACCCCAATTTCACAAACTATGAATAATTGAAGTGGTAAGTCACTTGTTTTAAGCAAACATTGCTAAAAATGAGCAACTCATCAGACCGATGTTCGACTCAAAAGACCGGAGTTCAACTTTATGAAAATTGTAAGTAAATTTTGACAAAACGGATGTCGAAAACATGTCTGTAAGTCGATAAAACTTCTAAAAGTTACCCTAGAATAGTGCGCGTAACCTTGAGAAGTAGCGCATGAGCGGATTTATAGCACGTGATCACGCTTGAATGCATCCTGCTCATGTGTGAAAATGGAAGCCAATTTTGACGAAACGAACCTCAGAAACATGTCTAGAAGGTTTAGAAACCCTAAAATACCATAAATGAAGCCAGAGAAGGATGCGCGATATGTACAAGAGCCTATGATCACACAGTTGAGCGCGTGATCGCGCGCCCCAGGGCCATGATCACATGCGCCAGGGCCATGATCATGCATCATAGGGTGTGATCACGTGTTCTAAGGGCGTGATCATGCGTCCCAGGGGTGTGATCACGTGTTCTAAGGGCGTGATCATGCATCTTAGGGGTGTGATCACATACTTTTTCCCTATTTTGCACATATTTTTAGGCATATTTTCCTATAAATAGGGGTCTCTACCTCCCATTTTGACAAGGCTAGAGCCAAGAAAGAGAGGGGAAGAGCTAAGAAGCAAAGGCTAGAGCCGAGGAGGAGAAGGCTAGAGCCTAGGAACATCGGCAAGAGCCAAGAAGCAAAAAATAGAAAGAGGGCAACAGCTAAAAAAAAAAGCACACACACGCTGAAACACTATCGAATTGAAGGCTTAAGAGCCCCAATCCACACACTCTTAGCCCACCTTTTGCATTTCTCATAGGATTTTTAAACCGGTTTTTAAGCAAACCCACCCTCATCTTTGTCAAAGCACTCTTTAAAGGTATACGAATTTGTATTACCCAAAAATAAGCTTAGTCGAATCTGAGGCCCAAACAATAATTTTTGCACATTTATTTACTGTCTTGCATTTTACTTTATCGCTGTCAGCAGTTGAGAAATTATTATGATTATGTGATGAGACTGGCAATTTGCTTGCTAATTGAATAATCTCTACTTTGTTTTACTCATAATAAATCATCATTCTACATCAATATGCATTCAATAAAATACGAAAGCTCCTTATCTAAGCTAGAGCTTCAATATTGTGTTCCAAAGATGCAATCATCATCATTTATCATTTATCTTATCATCTAGAAATGCTTTATAGTAATTCTTGCAAGAGCATAAACTACGTGCATCTGTTTAATCATTCATGATGCATTAATTATCTTTATTGCACTTATCTACTGTCCAAGTGGATGAATAGATGGAATTACGCATAGTTGTGTTAACCACTATCTTGTAGGTGTCTTTTAGATCAGGACTAGATTTACATTTCCACACTTTTTCTCTTTCATATGTATTTACTAAGAAATCCTTGCAAATAATTATGTTGAATTTCTCATACTTTCCATTATTATCAATGTGCTTATGTGAATGCATATATATCAATTGTCATTACCAAAACTAGGGTGCTACGGCAGCCATATATTGAGTATTAAAATGAGAAATGTCAAAAAGTATATGAGAACTCTCGGTCTCAGAATCTCTACTGGGAATGATACTCGTTGAGTGACTCAATGCCATCCCTTTCATCTTTTCCTGGTTTTCTAAAAAACTAGGAGGCGACTCTAAACACAAAGCGTCTCGCATCCCCCCAAGACCAATGAATTGTCCTTGTCCCATAAACGAAACGAATGTCCCATTTGGCAAAGTTGCCATGTCCCTCAGAATCACTCCATATAAACAAAAATGGAAAGGTCGATCACATACACGTATTTCATGCTCTTGCAGGAATTATTATAATGCATTTCTAAATGATAACATAAATAATAAATAATGATGATTGCATCATTGGACCGCAATATCGAAGCTTTATTTTAGATAAGTAAGCTTTCATGTTTATTGAATGCATATTAATGCAAAATGATAGTTTATTATGAGCAAAACAGAGCAAAAATTATTCAATCAGCATGCAAATTGGCAGTCTCATCACACAGATCACAATAATTTCTCAACTGCTAGCGACAATAAGATAAAATACATAACAATGAAATAAACGTGCAAAAATGATTATTCGATCCTCATATTCAACTAAGCTCATTTTATATTTTTGAAGCTTTAGCTTTGTTGGATTTTCAAGTTGTCCTCATCGAGAGGTTGAAAATGACATGTTTAATGCAAATTCATGTACCTTTGAAACGTGATTTAACAAAGATGAGGGTGGGTTTGGTTCAAAAGTGGTCTAAAAAAATCCTACAAAAATGCAATGGGTGAGCCAAAAGTGTGTAAATTGAGACTCCTAAGTCTTTAATTCGATAATGTTTCAGTGTATGTAGCCCCTCCCCCTCAAAATAGGAGGTAGAGACCCCTGTTTATAGGGAAATGTGTTAAAAAATGTGTGATCATGCATCCCAAGGCACATGTGTGCACTCATACCAGAGCGCGTGATCACGTATTTTTTGTGTGATCATGCCTCTGGTGCGCATGATCACACGCTCTTGCACGTGTCATGCGACCTTTTAGGGCTCTGATTGCACTATTCTTTGGTGTTTTTTAGGGTTTTGGGACCTTTCGAATGCATTTCTATAATCTATTTTGTCAAAATTGGCTGCCAATTTCATGAAGTTGAACTCCAGTGTTATGAGATGAACATCGGTCTGATGAGTTGCTTGTTTTGAGTAACGATTGCTTGAAATGAGCGACTTACCACTCTGATAATTTGTAATGCATAAAATTGGGGTGCGACTTAACAATTCGGAATTTGATTTTGCTCTTTGAAGGCTTGGTTTGATTTTTTTAGACTCATAACATGCTTTAGAGGCGGTACGAATGATTAGACACTTGTAAAATTTGGGGAGACATTTTCATCATTGGACCTTTTTTGGCACCGTCAAAATTCTATGTATGATAGTTGCCGCTGCTTCACGTGTGTTATATAGTCTTCTAGTACTGATGTTAATACACGTGAAGTAATACAGAGATGCAAAAATAGTTTTTAGGAAGAGGTACTTACCTGATGGTGCGCCTTTAGTATTTTGATGTCAGACCATCATTGTTGATGTTATTTTGTTTGGTTGGAGGAGTCATAGCCTGTTTGCATGCTTTTGAAATTTCCTTAGGTGAGGCAATGTGATGCCAATGGAAATCCTACTATAACCTACTGAGGTGTCAAGCAAGTAAAGATGCTTCTATAACCTATTGAGGTGTTAATTAGATGCTACTATAACCTATTAAGGTGTCAAGCAAATGGAAATGCTACTATAACCTATTGAGGTGTCAAGCAGATGCTACTATAATCTGTTAAGGTGTCAAGCAAATGAAGATGCTATTTTAACCTTCTGAGGTGTCAAGCAAATGGAAATGCTACGAAAGAAATGAACATGCTACTATAACCTACTGAGGTGTCAAGCAAATGGAAATGCTACTATAATCTATTGAGGTGTCAAGCAGATGCTACTATAACCTATTGACGTCTCAAGCAGATGCTACTATAACCTATTGAGGTGTTAAGCAAATGAAGATGTTATTATAACCTTCTAAGGTGTCAAGCAAATGGAAATGCTACTAAGCAGATGAACATGCTACTATAACCTACTGAGGTGTCAAGAAAAAGGAAATGCTACTATAACCTATTGAGGTGTCAAGTAGATGGAAATGCTACTAAGCATATAAACATGCTACTATAACCTAATGAGGTGTCAAGCAAATGGAAATGCTACTATAACCTACTGAGGTGTCAAGCAAATGGAAATGCTACTATAACCTATTGAGGTGTCAAGCAGATGCTACTATAATCTATTGAGGTGTCAAACAAATGAAGATGCTATTATAACATTCTGAGATGTCAAGCAAATGGAAATGCTATTAAGCAGATGAACATGCTACTATAACTTACTGAGGTGTCAAGCGATAAAAAGGCTATTATAACCTTCTAAGGTGTCAAGTAAATGAAAATGCTACTGAGAAGATGGAAATGCTACTAAGCAAATGAAGGTGCTTCTAAGCAGATAAAAAGCTTCTAAGCAAGTAAAGATGCTACTAAGTAGTGGAAATGCTACTAAGCAGATAAAAATGCTACTGAACAAATAAAAATGCTACTAAGCGGTAAAAAAAATGCTTCTAAGCAATGAAATGCTACTAAGCGGTGATGATGCAGTGACGATGTCATCATTTTTCGTGTTTCGAGCTTGATTTTATAATGTGACATTGTGATAATTGTAGATGCAACATGCTTGTTTCATTTGTGCTTTATCTTTCTCTTTTGATGAATAATGATATGATTTTCTGAGATAATGATGTCAAATGTAGTGTCCTAAAACATTCTTTTTTTATGCGATTTGTGCACATTCTTTGTTTGTCTTTTCAGTAAAATGCAAGTTCAGGACCCTAGGAGTGCGTGTGCAGGGGTCTCGGTGTGTGTGTGTGTGAGTTTTGGAGCATATGAAGGTTGGGTGGTCATGCGCGTGGTCATGCGCTCTGAGACATGTATGACATCTTTAAATTGAACTCGTTTTTGAGTTCGGGGTAGTTTTTACCTATTTTTTTTTACCTTATATGAGCTCTCTTTGAGTTTTTAGAGCATTTTTCTTCCTTTTTCCTTTATTTTCTTCTTCTATTATTGTTATACTATTTTGCGTGCGAGAATTATGGATTTCCCTCCTATTCCTGATAATCTTGGTCACTTTGGCGGTATGAACACTGTATCTTTTTCTTTTGACAACTTTGGTTTAGAGGATGAGGCGATTTTTGGACAGACTAGTGCATAGACTTCTTTTGTTGTTGGAGTTATAGAGGCTACTGGGACCAGTGGTAGAGCCTCTCCTCATCCACCTTGACTTTCTTGAGGAGATCCGATTCTTGTTGTCTATAACATGGAGACCCATGCTTGGACTATTCATCACCATCCAGTTAGTTCACTTATTCTCCATCCCTTATTGTGATAGCTCCTGTTATAGTTTTGCTTACTTAGCTTTTGCCATTTGCTTACTTGCCTCTAGCTATATAGAGTTTTTTGTTGTAGCTTTTGCTGCAATTTCACTCTTGTTGTTTGTTTTAGCATCTGTCGTGTATCTATGTAGCTCTAGCTGTAGCTTTTGCCATATTTTGCTTTAGCCATATTTTGCTTTAACACTTGTCGTAGCTTTAGTTGTCTACCTCAGCACTTGTTGTATATGTTGTTTTGGTTGTAGCTCTTGCTGTTTGATTTTAGTACTTGTTGTCTGTGTAGCTCTAGCTGTATGATTTCAACACTTGTTGTCTGTGTAGCTCTAATTATCTAATTTTAGCATTTGTTGTCTATGTAACTCTAGCTGTATGATTTTAGCACTTACTGTCTATATAGCTTTAACTGTCTCATTTTAGCACTTGCTGTCTGTGTAGCTCTAGTTGTCTAATTTTAGCACTTGTTGTCTGTGTAGCTCTAGCTGTCTGATTTTAGCACTTGCTATCTATGTAGCTCTAGCTGTCTAATTTTAGCACTTACTGTCTGTATATTTGTAGCTGTTTGATTTTAGAACTTGCTGTTTGTGTAGCTCTAGCTATCTGATCTTGGCACTTGCTGTCTTTGTAGCTGTAGCTATCTGATTTTTGCAGTTGCTATCTGTGTAGCTCTAGCTGTCTGATTTTAGCACTTGCTGTGTGTGTAACTCTAGCTGTCTGATTTTAACACTTGCTGTCTATATAGCTATAGTTGTCTAATTTTAGCACCTACTGTCTGTGTAGCTCTAGTTATTTTATCTTAGCACTTGCTATCTGTGTAGCTCTAGCTTTCTAATTTTAGCACTTGCTGTATGTGTACTATATGTATTCCTACAAAAATGATGAAAAGATATGTTTTAGTATCTGATGAATGTTATAACTGATTTACCTATTGGTTACAGTCCTCTGGGCTTGTCATTCAGCTGCCTGGTAGCTTTAATAAGGTTAGTTTGTACTATCAGGGCCTTCCATCGTGTGCGAAGCAGATGGTTACTGGGAAGGGCTTTAATGGCATTTTTTCTACTTTTACTTACGACTCATATGCGTCAAGTCAGGCCACGATGTGTGCTCTTATTGAGTGATGGATGGATACTACCCAAACATTCCATTTACCTTTTAGGGAGATGACTATCACTCCGCTTGATTTTGCAGCCATTATTGGGCTGAGTTTTTCTAGGGAGCTTGTCCCTTTTAGTAGTGAGGCATATAGCTCTATAGTTGTGAGGAAAAGATGGTTGAAGGATATGTTTAGTGTTACTACTTCTGTGAAGTTTGACTACTCCCCTTTGATTAGGTATACGTAACTTATGGACAAAGTTAGGTTAGAGCATGATGCGGGTCGTGTTAATTCGGAGCAGTTGGCCAGGTATTTCTTATTTTACCTTCTTAGTGATGTTATCTTTCCAAATGCCTCCAGCACCGGCTTCTTACAGCTATTACCTATTCTGAAGAACTTGAGGGATTTACCGAAGTATAGCTGGGGCATAGCCGCTTTTGCTCACATGTATTCTGGTATGGATGTAGCTTGTAGAGGAGGCTCATGAATTTATAGCTGCTTGTTCGTGCTGGATGTGAGTGTGGTCTCTTGATTTTTGAATTATTTTATTTTTGAGTGTTCTGATTCCTTTCTTCTCGACATGTTTGGGCTTATGAGTTTGGGGTGCTTCCTCATCCCACTATTGAGCGCTTGCCTGATAGTGGCTTTCCACATCTTCCACGATGGATCAGGAAGACTTCTAGTTTGATTGAGAGTCCTGCAGATGCGAGGTGTTTGTTTAGTAGGTTGGCCCACAGTTAGGTATGGTGCATTTTGATTTCACTTTCTCATTCTTTGGCAACCTTTTGCTTATATTTTTCTCGAGCAGATTTGTCCCTACTGGTGGATGGAGCATCATGACTGGTTGATTGAGATAGGGGCAGCTTGGTGCCTGACACAGAGGTCTTACTGCTTGGTACCTAGCTGAGCGAGTCTATTGCTGGTGGGATGGACCGTTCATGAGGAGAGTTCCTATTGCTCCTCCTAGAGAAATATTTTGAGGTCGAGAGCTTGTTGGAGAGGAGCTCGACAGAGATGAGAGAGGGTAACCTTTTGAGGATTTCTTAAAGGGAGCTCATTTTTCTTATATGATGACTCTAGTGCCACAGTTGACTGATGTTGTGGCCAATGAATTTTTTCCTCCTCCACCTCCTCAGGCAGATCCTTCATAGCCTTCAGGTTCTAGAGCTGGGACTTCACTCGCATCTAAGGGTCGCTCCGCTTCTAGGGTAGTGTCTTCTGACCTGGTATGCTCCTGAGCTTTATTTTCATATAAGCATGTAACAAAATTTATTAGTATTAAACAGTAAATGACATGAGTTATGAGAGTTTATTTGTAGCATTCTGGACGTCATCGAAGGAGATCCAATTCTTCTCATTTTGAAGAGGAAAGTGGCCCTAGGACTGAAGGGACGACAGATGCTAGTGGTGTGGGATCTAGTGGTGCCATTCTTGGTGATTTTGTGAACACGAAACCTCCGATATTGTACCGGCTATCGGTTACAAGAGCGGGAGCACGTTTCTCTTTACTTAGAGCGGGTACACCACTATCGGATGTAGTGCCTACAGACGCTACCCATGTTAGTCTCTTGACACTGCGAGGGTTTTCACTTTCCTTAATTTGTACATTATCTGATTTCTTTTGCCTTGCAGGTGCCTATTTCCACTGCTTAGTCTTCGTATACTGCTACGATTAGCACCGTAGGAGTATTTCATGGAGTTCACTAGCGCGCAGAGCGTACTGCCTTCTTCTTTTATTGATTTGTACCTATTTTATGCAAATGCATATGTTTTTATGAATGTATGAGATATGATCCATGACGTTTATCTAATGCAGAGTAAGTATATTCATGCTAGTCATGAGTAGGAGAGGAAGCAAGCATCTTATCATGAAAAGATTGATCAACTGCATGTGCGACTGGCGGCTTTTGAGATGGATGCAGAGGATACGGTGCTTGGCTCTGGTGACAGGGATGCGTGAGTAGATTTAACTCTTGTTCTTGATAGCAACCATAGCCAATGTAGTTGTTTTTTTTGGCTATGGTTATTCAGTGTTGTATTATTTTTCCGAGGTTATGGACTCTAGGTGTTGTATTTGGTCATTTGTCTACATGTTTGTATTCTGTACTGATGATTGCTATTGTTGCACTCTGGATTGACTGACTTGTATGTTTTTTATTGTGACATTTGTTCATGTAACTGTGACCATTCTGTCTAATTATTCTGCTTCGTATGCCTCTCATATTTTCCCTCTTTTGCATAGGGCAACTCCTTTTGGAGCTCTTCGCGCCCATCTGGGTATTTTTTTTCTTTCCTCTTTTGCATAGGAGTCTCTTTTCAAAGCTCTTCTAACCTAGCTGGGCTTTTTTTTAAGGTTCGACGATAGTGGTTGGTAATCTGGAGGAGAAATAATGAAACAAGTAAGAATTGCAAGTATGTAATGAAAATACGCAAATTGTACTTAGCATGCTGGAGGGATTCAGATGATAATGATGTATTGCATTTTCTCAAATGTACTTACATGACTTGACAAGCATTCGCATATTTACTAAGGACATTTAAGAAGAGCATAGTTACATTTATGCATTTATGTAAATTTTTTTCGGTATCCCCACAGTGTGTATGGTAGTCTATCTACTCAATCATGATAAGTCTGAGTCATTTTTGACAAAATCTTTTTGATATTTTTATTTGAAGCTTCGACCGCCCCGTTTGCTGGTGGACGGTAGGGTGAGGATTTATGATGCTCCACCTTATAATTCCTTAGCAATTCTCTCACGTCCCCTTGGAACTGAACACCATTATCTGAAACTATGTGATGGGGAATACCATATCAGCAGAATAGATTTTTTTTTATGAACTTGGCCACTTGTTTTAACCCTAATTTTGCATATGATTCTGCTTTGACCCACTTTCTGAAGTAGTCGATTGCTACTAGGATAAACCTGTGTCCGTTCTAGGCTATTGGGTGAATTTCTCTGATTTTGTCTAACCCCCATGCTAAGAAGGGCCATGGAGAAAAGATAAAGTGTAGCTTAATTGGGGGAAGATGGCTAATGTCCTAGTGAATTTGGCAATTGTGGCACCTTTTTATGAATATGATACAGTCTTCCATCATCATCATATAGAAGAACCCTTGTCTCAATAACTTATTAGTTAGAATGATGACATTCATATGTAGACCACAAACACCCTCGTGTACTTCTTCCATTGCTCTAGTAGCTTTTGTCTAATCCAGACATCTGAGTTGTATCCTGTCTAAAGTTATTATATATAATACACCCTGGTGTGATGTGAATTTTGATGCTAGTTGCCGAATGACTGCCTTCTCAGGGTAAATTCTCTTTGTGAGGTATTGTTGTATATTGTAGAACCAGGGTTTGTTGTCTGCTTTCGTTTCTACTATTTTGAGGCATTTGTGACTAGGTTGCTCTTATTTGAGTAGGATTAGAGGCTTCATGGGCATTTTGGCCAGTCCTTCTCATACTGATGCTAAGGAAGTGAGTGCATCTGCCATTTGGTTATGGTTTCTAGGGAGATGGATGAATTTGCTTTTTTGGAAAGATAAGGCGAGTAGCTGCAGGTGGCTCATCTACGGCCTCAAGTGTCATTCTTTCAGTTCCCATTCTTCTATTTCTGATTGATTACCAATATAGAATCCCAAAATATTTTGACTTCTGTCACTCCTAAAGCTATCAAAGCTTCCATGCTAAGTGCACATGCTTCATATTCTACATCATTATTTTTAACGCTAAACACTAACTTCTTAGCAATCGACATCACTTTGCCTTCTGGTGTTAGGAGTATAATCCTAACTCCTACTCTGAATTGATTGACTGCCTATCGAACAACATGTGCCATCCTTGTACCTCGATGGTCGTGCTGAGGTCATCTGGGAAGTCTAGCTGGATTTCTTTTGAATCTCGAATTGGGTTAAGGGCTAGGAATTCAGCAACTGCTCTCTCTTTTACTGTATTCTTAGTTAGATAATACACATCAAATTTTGTAAGTAGAACGATCCACTTGGCAAGTTTTCCCACTAGGGACGGAGTTTCATAGAGATGCCTCACGGGATCCATTTTGGACACAGCTTAAATCTTGTAAGATTGAAAATAATGTCTGAGTTTCTTCATTACCCATACCATTGCTAGGCGTATTTGTTCGACCTGACTGTACTTTTCTTCATAAGGCAGCATTTTCTTGCTCAGGCAATATATTGCGAGTTCTGCTTCCCCTTCTCCCTCTTGGGCTAGCATCACACCGATTGCATTCCCTTCAATGGTTAAGTACAGGGTTAATGGCAACCCAAACTTTGGTGGTTTCAGAACTGGTGGATTGGCTAGGTAGTTTCTGATTTTGTCAAATGCTAGCTGACACTGTTCATTCCATATGACTGGCTGATCTTTTTTTAGTAGCTTGAAAATGGGCTCGCAAACTGCTGTTAACTTAGCAATTAACCTACTAATGAATTGTAACTTCCCTATAAATCCTTTGATTTCTTTTTCTATTTTTGGCACTGGCATTTCTCTAGTTGCTTTTGCTTTATCTAGATCCACTTTGATCCCATTCTGCCTAACAATATATCCCAACATCTTGCCTGAAGTCACCCTAAATATGTACTTTTTTGGATTAAGCCTGAGGTTGTACTTTTCAACCCTTCTGAGGAATTTCTCAAGAGTAGCTGGATGCCTTTCTCTAGTTTCGGACTTAACCATCATGTCATACACATACACCTCTACTTCTTTATGTATTATGTCATGAAACATAGTTGTTGCCATTCTTTGGTAGGTTGCAACTATATTTTTCAGGCCAAAAGGCATTACCCTATAATAGTAAGTACCCCATTATGTTATGAAGGACATCTTTTCTTTGTCAATGATAGCCATTAAAATATGATTGTATCCAGAAAATCCATCCATGAAGGAATACATTGCGCAAGAGGCAACGTTGTCTATCAACACATCTCTGTAAGACAAAGGGAATTCATCCTTTGGGCATGCTTTGTTTAGATCTCTGTAGTCAATACAAATTCTGACGACCCTTCCATCTTTCTTTGATACTGGAACGACGTTTGCTAACCACTGTGGATAATCTACCACCTCTAGGAAGTTAGCCTTCGTCTACTTTTCGATGTCTTCTTTCATGAATTGGGTCCATTTTGGTCTGAGTCTTCTCAGCTTCTGCTTTATTGGTTTACACCCTTCTTTGGTGGGAATATAGTGTTGAGCGATGTCTCTGTCGATGCCATACATGTCGTCATATGTCCAAACAAATACTTTTGAATGTTTTATTAATATTGTTTTCAATTTCTCTCCTCTCCTCAGGGGTAATGTCTTTTGAAATATGCAAAATGCATGGTTCATTTTTTGTGCCAATATTAAATGGTTCAGTGCATATGAAATGAATGTCAAATATGCAATTATTTTTATCAATGCAATGCACACTACCATCAGAAAGGACATCGAACAAGTAAGCAAAATTTGATTTCATTGTATTAACTTTAGAGTTCATTACATCATTAATTTCAAATAAAGGAAAAGTACAGAGATCATCTCCAGTAGCAGTCTTCAAACAGAATGTAATCAATGCTTGATTTGAGGATGGCAGCAACTTCCTCATTGTTAAAGGTCTCAGTCCTAGATTCTAATCTTAGACTCTTCATTAGTTCTTCAATATCAGTCTCAATGATATCTTCTGGCAATGGTAGGCATTTTCCTTTAGCAGATTCAATAACATCTTTGAAGATTTCAAAACTATGTGGACTTCTCGGTTCCAATGTCCTTTTCAAGATAATACCCTATACCATGTCTGCTGGTTTGTCCTTAGAAGTCAGAGAATTCTGTGACTCCAATGTACCTTCTGCCCAATCCAGTTCCAGGCAAGTATTACATCCTCTTCATCTTTATGGCAACCTTTAGGTCAACCCATTTTTCATGAATTACAGAGATCTAAAAGCCTGGTGCCACTACATTTAAGCAAGCAATGATGTTGTTAGCTTCAGCTAGAATGGTGACAACTTTGCTATTAAGTGAAAATTTAATTTTCTGATGTACGGTAGAAGGTATGCCTCCCAATGGGTGGAACTAAGGTCTCCCCAATAGTAGGGCAAAAGTTAGAGGGATGTCAAGGATAGTGAACTCTATTATTGATTCAATATCCCTCACAGTGACTACTGCTTTAAAAGTCCATACGACTGGCTGCTTAGAGTCATTATAAGCTCGGATGATCATGTTAGATTCCTCTAGGTCTTCAACATTCATTCTAAATTTGTGCAACAGCCTTAGAGGGCAAACATTGATGGTAGATCAATCATCCACTATAGCACATGAGGTTTTTTTAGATCTAACTATTGCCTGTATGAACAAAGGATGATTATGGACCCTTCCTTCAGGAGGCAGACCTTTATATAAAAAAGTGGTTGCATTAGAAGGAGATTTCATGAGAGAAGCTATCATTTCGCAAGGTGAAGCATCGATGGTGATCTTTGCATCATCAAGTGCCCTGACTAAAGCATCTTTCTGCTTCTTAGAGGCCATGAGCAAATCCCAAATACTGGCTTGTGCCTGAGTTTTCTTAAGCTGCTTAAGAACTTGATCATCTTCTTCCTCAGTCGGAGCCATATCACTTGACATTTCTTTCCCCTTGGAGACATCCTTTTCCTTTTCAGGAGGTTGGTAGATTCTTCCGCTGTGAGTTATATGGTTAATTAAGAGTAGAGGCTTTTTAGCTATCTACTTTTTACTATTCAGTCTCAGTGTCTCTTGACTAGTTGATTTTACATTATTGCCCTTGTTCTAGACAATGATCTCAGAGTCGTACCAGATGTCAATTCCCATGACATGTAGGTTTGGAGACTGGACAATCCTGTTCATTCCGTCTTCTTCATCAAACTCTTCTCCCCATCTCGAGGGCACTATATCCTCTAGGAGGACATGAGCTGTTGAAGGTGCACTGTATTTGACCTTGTAGTCAAACTTTTTAGATGGCTGGCCTAGTAGATCCCACACTTCAAGTTTGTTTTGCTCAACTTTGAGGCTTTTGTCTGTTTTATACGAATAAGAGCAGTCAATCACTTCACCATTCATAGGAAGGGCTATATCTCTAGCTCACTTTTGCATTATCAAGTGGGGAATGAATGCTCGGGGCATTAAAATATATTCAAATGTGGTAGGGTCCTGTTTATCTTCACTAGAGTCATAAAAGTCAAGAATCAGGCTTAAGAGTTCATCTTCTGAGATCATTAAGAATTCTTTTTCTACACTGACTTCTTGTTCTTCCAGGGTTTTTTGAATGGCTTGGATTGATTGTACAATAAAAGTTTCAGGTAGGCGGGATGAGATTGTGTTGATTGTTAGTGGAGGCATGGCTCGGTAATTTAGAAGGGGGTTGGTTTTGACATTGGGTTATCTTTTAGGATCATCAATTTTTCTTGAGTCAATAAGGTCTTGGATTGCATTTTTGAGAGTTCTACAAGTGTCACTAGTATGGCTGGGCATTTGGTGGAAGTGGCAAAATAGGTTCTGGTAAATTTGTGGAGGCAAAGGATTTAGTTGTGGTTTTGGTTCTCATGGTTATAAGAGGTTCTTTTGCTAAAGTCTTTGGAAGACCTTGGATAGTGGGAGGTTGAAGTTGGAAAATCTTCTAGGTGGCTTGTTCATGACATTAACAGATGGTAGGTTGAAAGTGTCTAGTTGAATTTGGTTTATCTTGGCAGTTTGGGTGAAGGTGCTTTGATTTTGGGTGCTAGTTTGAGTATTTCAATGGAAAATGTTTATGGGTTGTTGGGTTTCCTCATCTTCGATTATGATTCCAGATTGATGAAGTGCTCAAAAATTAGGGTAATGGGTAAAGATCATCTATTTTTTGAAATGGGGCAATGATCTTTTGATTATCAACTCTACCTACTCATCCTCCAGAGGAGTTTCTCATCTTGATAGCTTTAGCACGCCATCTTGCAACATAATCAAAGAAAGATTCACCACACTTTTATTTTATAGTTTCCAGATCTCTGCGAGTTATATCCAACTGAGTGTTGTATTCATACTATTTCATTAATTTATGAATCAATAGCAACCGGTCACTCTCAATCTCATCCTCAAGGTCAAAGAACCATGCTCTTAGTCCTTCTTCTAGTGATGTGAAAAAGAATCAGACAATCTATGATTCTATAAGCTTAGTAGTAGCCATGAAGGTGGCGTATTACCTTAAATGGACCCTTGGATCCCCAGTTCCATCAAACTTGGCAAAGTTTAGCAATTTGAAATCATCAGGAAGCGGTTCATCTTTGAACAGAGCTAAATTAGTGAAGTTTTTAGATTCATGAGACCCCTTGTCTTTGAAGGCGAATTTCAGCTGAGCCATCCTGTTGGCTAATAGTTTGACCTCCCCTGCTGATTCAGGCTTAGTTAAGTCAACAATCTTAGCAACTTGTTGTTGTGGTATTTTAAAGGCACGATAATACTCATCATCATCTTCAATCTGTACAGGAGTATGAAGATCACCCTTTCCTCTGTTTGCTCGCAGGTGGACAGATGCAAACGCTTCATTTATTGGAGTAGCAACGCAGTTTCCCTCTTGGGAGTTTCTAGTTTGAACATTGGTGGCTTTGATTTGGGCTTGGAGGATTTCTGCTATGGTACCATTAGTCAATAATTTCTGAATTCCTTCTTTTAGTTTATCCTTGAATTATTGACATGAAGTGTCTTATGAATAACCCATGTTAAAATCTTGTTTACTGCACATTAGTAAGATAGAATAAACAAAGGATGAATAATGCATGCATGGAATATGCTTGTAAATGAATACGATTAGTATGTATGTATGACGTGCTCATGCATAGTCTTATTATGATAGATGCAGATGGCTATAAAAAGGGTGGTTAGTATATGTTGTTTATATGTATGTCATGTATGCATGATTATGTAAGAGATTGTTAGCTTTTCCTGCACAAGGAACAAACCATTCACAAGCAAGCTCTCGCTTCTAACCTTATCGCTCCACGTGGTTATTGAATCTCTTTCCTATGTGGGTTTTGACCTAATAGTCAGCAGGGTACTATGGTTCCATTCTCAAACTAGGCTGCTTTGATTTGCATTGATGAGAATCAAGATGCAAACTAAGGAACGATGCTCAAATGCACTCGAGGTAAGCGTATAATGTCAATGTGAGGACCAATTGTTGGGTCACAAATGGCGTCTATAGTCTTACGCACCCACATCTGTAGGAGCTATAGTTAACAAGAGGGGTCCAATTTCATGTCCCTCTATTGATATTCAATACGTTTACCAAGAGGTATGAAAGTATTATTTGAGAGTTTACAGTTTGATTCTTCCAACACAAATGTTTGCAATCTAATAAAATTTCTGACCCGTCTATTATATCTGATAAGGACAAATGAACGATACTTCATAGGTTCCAACATCGAAGGATGTCACTATTTGCCAGTTCTTACAGGCTATTCATACTGAGGTATATGATTCTTATCATTCCTTACACATCGGGCTTTGTGCAAGGTAAACAAGGATCACACAGACTAAGTGTGAGCAGCCCATGAGAACGGATGTAATGACATCAATTGATGATGGAAGCTAAAAGTGTCATAGAATTTATGGATATTAGGTCAGACAGATAGTATCAGAGTTTGCATGCAAATCTTGGTAGGATTTTAGTGGAGATTACTATTGGTTTATTTACATGGGCTGAGTCAAGGGTGTAAGGCTAAGGGCTCCTTTAGTAAGAATGCCCCCGCATGACTAGGGTTACGGCCTTCAATCAATGAGTCTAGCATTCTTTTGATAACTCGAGTTGCCCCCCTTAAGGACTTGGGTCACAGACTCTAATTAGATGAGTATGATGAAACCACAAATAAAGGCCAAAGGTGAAACATCTGTATCAGTTATCCCATGACTCGAGTGGAACCATGGTAGATCACTTTTCGTCATTATCAATTGATAGGGACCAATAGTGCATGCGTGATGTGTAGTGCATATACAATGGTGAAGGGCTCCATATGATTGAGTATAGTATAATGAGAAATAGCCATTTTTGAATTGATCTCTCTAACCAATGTTCCCAGTGGAGTCACCACTGTGGGCGACCGGGTGCCTTCTCTCTCTCGTGGAAGGCTTTTAGTTTTTTGATCCCGAGGGACATGGAAACTTTACCGGATGGGACATCTATTCCATTTATGGGACATGGATAAATGATTGATCTCAGGGGGATGGGAGACACTTTGTGTTTGGAGTCACCACCTGCTTCTTAGAAAACCAGGAAAAGATGAAAGGGAGGACATCGGGTCACTCAACGAGTACCTTCTCCAACAGAGATTCTGAGCTCGAGAGATCTCATATACTTTTTGGCTATTTCTCATTATGATACTCAATATATGGCTAGCACATCACTCTAGTTTCAGTAATGACTGATATATGCACATTTGCACAAGCACATTGATAATAACGAAAAGTAAAGGAAAGTAAGTATGATTATTTACAAGGCTTTTGTAGTAAATACATTTAAGAGAGAGAAAAAAAGATACAAAAATTTAAATTTATTAATGATTTAGAAAACACCTGCAAGACAGAGGTTAACACGACTATGTGCAATTCCATCTATTCATCCACTTAGATAGCAGATAAGCACAAAAAAAGATGATTGATGCATCATGAATGATTAAACAGATACACATAGTTCATGCTCTTACAAGAATTATTATAAAGCATTTCTAAATGATAAGATAAATAATAAATAATGATGATTGCATCATTGGACCGCAATATCGAAGCTTTATCTTAGATAAGTAAGCTTTCAATATTTATTGAATGCATATTGATGCAAAATGATAGTTTATTATGAGCAAAATAGAGCAGAAATTATTCAATCAGCATGCTAATTGCCAGTCTCATCATATAGATCACAATAATTTCTCAATTGTTGGCGATAATAATATAAAATGCAGAACAATAAAATAAATGTGCAAAAATAATTATTTAGTCCTCAAATTCAACTCAGCTCGTTTTATGTTTCTAAAGCCTTAGCTTCATTCAATTTTCAAGCTATCCTCATCGAGAGGTTGAAAATGATGTGTGTAATGCAAATTCATATACCTTTGAAGGGTACTTTAACAAAGATGAGGGTAGGTTTGGTTCAAAAGTAGTCTAAAAAAATCCTACGAAAATGCAGTGGGTGAGCCAAAAGTGTGTAAATTGGGACTCCTAAATCTTCAATTCGACAATATTTTAGTGTATGTGGGCCCCCCTCAAAATGAGAGATAGAGACCCCTATTTATAAGGAAATGTGTCAAAAAAGCGTGATCACGCGTCTCAAGGCACATTTGACGTGCATTTGCACGTGTACTGGAGCACGTGATCACGTATTTTGTGCGTGTCACGTGGCCTTCCCAGGCTCCGATCGTGCTATTCCGGGGTATTTTTCAAGGTTTCGGGACCTTCCAGTCGCGTTTCCAACATCCGTTTTGTCAAAATCAGCTTTCAATTTTTCGAAGTTGAACTCCAGTCTCATGAGAATAACACCGGTCTGATGAGTTCCTCGTTTTGAGCAATGATTGCTCGAAATGAGCAACTTACCACTCCGATAATTTGTAATTCACAAAAATAGGGTGCGACTTAACAATTTAGAAGTTGATTTTGTTCTCTAAAGGCTCAGTTTGATTTTTCTAGACTCATAACATGCTTTAGCGATGTTTTCATCATTGGAGAGACATTTTCATCATTGGACCTTTTTGGGGACAGTCAAAATTCGATGTATGACAGTTGGATCATGATTTTCTATAGTTGTGTCATTAGTTGTTGTTGATATTGTCGGTGAAGTTGGAATTATAGTTCCATCAATGAAACCACTTAGTTTATGGTAATTTAGAAGGGGTTGAAACTGAGTCTTCCATGTGAGATAAGGAGTTAGTTTTATTGAAAGGGTGTGATTGGTAGTGGATACGGTGGGAATGATAGAAGAAGAAGAAGAAGAGGAAGAGGGAATGACTTGCCCTGCCATTGTCAAGCTCTGATACCATGTAATGTTTTGTAAATGATAAAGTGATTTCTCATATATTAAATAAATGAGTACAGCCGAATATATATAGGTACAAGAGATACAGTAGAGTGGAAGTAAAGTAACAAGAATAACCAACTAAGATATCCATGAATAACTATGTAACAAGAGTTGGGTTATAAGCTTTTGCTGGTTTGAGCAGTCAGAACCCAGGTGTAATCACTATAGCTAATGCGGTATTTGGGTCTAACCCACCAATCAATCCTGATGTTCTTGCAAAAGCATTTCAACTTGATAAAACATTGTCAACTATCTTCAGAAGAAGTTTGGAGGTAGCAACTAGCAGTGAGACAAGTCACTTATTCATAATAACACAGCGAACTAGCCAACAGTTAGCTGTATGTTGTGTGCTTGCTGCTTCCTTAATGTTTTCTTGGATTGCCTTGAGCTCTTCATATTTAATTAAATAAAAAGAGGTTTTCTTGGTTAGTTGCTCTTGCTATGTATTTTCTTTATGGTATGATGATGAAAGCATGGTAGTCAATAAAAATAATCCGAATCATAAAACAACAAAATAATTTGCTATTTTCTAAGTATATTGCGCTGCATGGGTAACATGTATATTTTGAATGTTTTACGTTTAAAATAATTAAAATATTTTATTTTTAAATAAATAGCTAATTCAATTCATTAATGTCTACTAATATATTTTATCTCATGACAGACAACAGTACAAAGTTCAATTAAACAAATAAAATTATTTTAATTTAAAAAGAACCAAAGATTGGATTTAAGTTATGAATACAAACGTATCATTTTCAATAATCAATACCTGCAATAGTCTTACAGGTTGTCTATCAACAAACCTATATTATATTATATATAAAGTTTTAGTTAGATGCTAAGAAAATGCATGGGGAGAATGGAATATGCTAACTCTTAGTTGAAATCAACACTAAATAATTTAATACATAAAGTGAAAACTACTACAATGATTAATTGATTTGATAGAAGACATATCAAACTTAGGTTGTAATCGAGGCGAACTACTCGTAAGTAATTCAGTGTTTATTCGATAAAAGTTCATTCAATTTTGTATATTGAAGCTCATGTAATAAACAAGTTGAACTCAAACTATACAAAATTCAACTTGTGAAGCTCACTAATAAATTCAAATAAAAATTCACAAATTAACTCATAATTTTAATATTTAATAATTTAATTTTAAATATATAATATATAAATTATTATTGTAAAAATATTTTTAAAAAATATATTATTAGAATAAAATTA
The DNA here is from genome assembly GCA_949671775.1 of Mallotus repandus. Classification (NCBI taxonomy): domain Eukaryota; kingdom Viridiplantae; phylum Streptophyta; class Magnoliopsida; order Malpighiales; family Euphorbiaceae; genus Mallotus; species Mallotus repandus. Next base: position 36,211 of record CATIWM010167743.1, read on the forward strand.
TAATTTTTTATTAAATATATTATAATTTATTTTTAATTTTTTTAAAGTATAGTTTAAGAATTTTTTT